>JANHFR010000629.1:72671-89109 GCA_032468015.1 Mimophis mahfalensis | reverse complement strand
GGGATAGGTTGAGACAGCAGATAACAACTGCACTGACAAGCATTCTCAGGCATGTTTCTTCTAGGAAAGGTATGTTTTGTTACCATTTGTATTCATCATGACATTTTGGTGGAAAGATAAACTTTCCCCATTCCCACAACATGTTCTTACAATTCCTAATGTGGTCATTGCCTGCTGTGTACTAATTCCACTGCTACAACTATCAGTGTGGTGTTTACAAGGATATTGTCATTGCCCTAAATTACAGAATACTGATATGGAAGGATTGAAATGTTTTTAGACCTAGCTATCTAGCCATGTATACAATATGTAAATCAATATCTCTGGTTGGTTATATAATCTTTCCTATTAATTGATATAAAAAAAATCTCAAAGTGGAAAAGGCTGAAAGAGGACAAATTTCTGATCATGTCAGAACAGTTGGTATAAAACCAATAAGATCTCATTTGTTTCCAAGTGATTAAAATGAGATTATTTTTATGAGATCCTTCTGATTATTTGGTATGAAACTGTCCTGTAAAGGTTTACTGAATTTATATTCTTGTATAAAATGCACTGTATAGAGAACCAATAGAATGTCAGAGATGGAACACAATGTTTTCTGAGTATTTTAGAAACAGAAGTTTATATGGAGAGAGTGCTTTAAAATCAAAAGCAAGTATTGAAGATTTAATTCTAATTAAAATCAGTACATAAAAACAAAAAGTCAGAGGCATTGTGGAGGAGGGTAAAGTAAGGCAAGAAATGTTGTATTGCAAGCTCATTCTGCCACTTTGTCTTTATAATTTACCCTCTTCCAAGGTAGATTAGATACCAGTACAAATAAAATCCAAGGATTACAAATATATTAACACAGGCTGTATCTCAAATTAATTTTCATAATTTGTCTAGATAATATATTTTAGTACGTTTTTCTTAATTAGTTAATATCCTAATCAAACAATTTCTTAAATTCATTCCACAGCTTTGTCTTCATAATGTTAAATTGACTGATCATTTAATATTAGATTGTTATATATGTAGTGGAACATCTGTTCCCTGAATCTCAAATGATACAGAAAGCAATGACTGTACTAAATATAAATACTTCACTTTATGCCTGATTTAATGCATTAATAGATCAAGTAATCACTTATACATGGTGAAGAAAATGTGTGCTATATATATGATTTCATGAAAAAACAATAGTGTTGATATTACTGATCACAGAAATAAATATCTGTGTATATGTGTATATATCTCTGTGTGTGTGTATGTATGTGTGTGTGTGCATGCATATGTATATATGTGTTTATATATACAAATACACATGCATGTCTACATCCATATCAAATAGTACTTTATACAGTTGCATGGGTGTTGGTCTTGAGAAGGTGCTTTACTTCATAGAGAAGAGACCAATTGCTTTGATGTTAGTAGAGGCATAAATTGCTTTGCTCAGTGTTGTGACCATTGAAGCACATCATAGGGGTGTTTCACTTTTTCCCCCCAGAAAGCAAAGCGTCTCTTCAAAAATCACCCCAGCCCTAGTGCTCCAGGATCTGCATGAGGCAATGACTGTGCCATGCTATGTTCATATCTCCTTGTCTTTTTATATAACATAACTATTTATTTGTGTCGTTGTATCTGTTTTTATTTCTGACTATTCAGGTTGAAATGAAAGATATTGGTAATATTTACAAAATCAGAATAGGCCATGATGGAACAAGTCAATATGCGGACTGGATGTTGGAAAAGGTCAGGTTTCTGGTACACTTTGCAATGTTTCTTAATATTATATGTCACTGTCACTGAATATTATATGCTAGACCAGTTTCTCCATTTCATAGCCGCCTAATATGTTGGGAGCGCTAGGAATTCAGGAAGTTGATGTAGTACAGCTAGAAGACAATAGGTGAGCTATTTAAACAGATACATAGATGGTGTTTCTTTTTAAAAAATGAGTAAGAGATTTAAAAAAAAATAGCCCAAGAATTATCTTGATGCAATTATCTTGATGTTTTATTCTTTACAGCTTCTAGTGTTGTAACTTGATCAGAGTTGATTTGAGGTGAAATGAGTACCAAATAAATCTAATAAAGAGAGAAATAATAAACAAGTAAATACCCACACAGGTGTGGACTTTCTAAAACAAGTTCATGGCTGAAATTTCATTTTAATAATACATTCATATAGATTATCTTCTACCTCTTAACCTGGCAAAATAATTACAAGAAATTATTATTTTCTTGTAAATATATGTAGGTTGACAAAAAGGGGTGCATTAAAATAATGACTAGTTTTTGATCTTCTCTAAAAGTTAGGGCAGGTCCAGAACTCTTCAGTACTAGCTATGCCAGCTGAAGTTCCCAGATACAGTATGTGGAAGCCCATAAGTTTCCCACTTTAGTTCTAAAAAGCTTTTATCCTAGTGCAACCATGATTCCGTTTTATTGTCTTTTTCTCACAAAACCAAGTAAATTGATTATTTCATTAGAATACCAATATATTTGCTCTGCAGTACAGCTACCAGAGAAGTAGATTGGTGTCTTGCTTGATATCCTATGATACTATGAAGAGTTGTGCTTTATTCTGAAAGCTTAATTTACAAAGAAAAACTTTTAATAAGAAGTACTCTGATAGCAATAGTTGCTACTCAAGGACTTGTACAGTTAGAAATAGAACACTCAAAATGGAAGTGAAAATATTTTCAGTCCAACTCTCACTATTTCAGAGATTCAGTTATTTTTCTATTTTGTTGATTCATTTTTCTTTAGTACCTGAGTCTAAGGTTCATAAGTATGGTTTCTGGATTTGAAAGGATGACCTTCATTCAAAGAAACAAGTAACTTACTGGAACATGATTATTTTTTCTTGGCACTGTAGCTATTTTGTGTATATCAGCAAAGGGAGCTCAGCTAATAAGGACAAAGCATTAGAACATAAAATGATCAGGTTTATTTCTGCAAAAGTCTTTTATTTCAAATTGAAAATGTTCAGTTTTCAAATTCAGTATAAAGAAATTCAATCAGGGACTGCATTCTGAAGCTAACTATAAGAAAGATATGAGTAAGTTATTAGTTATCCTAAGTTTTAATTTTATTTTATTTTACTAATTGTGTTGCAGTTGTGGCAAGACTCAAACCAACCCCCCAGTTTTATGCAAATGTTTCCTGTTCTTTCTTTGATAGGTAACATTACAACATCTGAAAACTGGTAGATTTTTGAAGTTTCCCACAAACAAATGGGTGTCCTGGAATGAAGGGAATGGAAATACTGTGTGTGAACTTTCTGTTGCAGAAAATGGAAGAAGCCTTTATCCAAGTAATCAATCTATTTTCTCTCCAGGACGTGCAACAAGTTAACATGATAGCTGCATAATTTAAGTCCCGGTCTTTTTATATATTAATCACATATACAACACACTTTAAAAGATGCAGGTCTTCAGTAATGAGATCATGGCTGCTCTCTTTATTTTTTTATAAATACCTTTCCCCTCCCATGGTACAATTCTGCTTTTGACAAAGAAGTATAAATATGTAAAAACAAACACAGTGTATTGTCCTATACCAAATTAGCTTTTCTTAAAAAAAAAGTTCTAAAAATCATTTTAGACCACTGTTTCTAAACAGTTTACTAAAATTCCCAGGCATATATCTACAGATTTGGCATTGAACCTGAACCTCCTTTTGCCAATCTGTGTTCTCTACAACCACTGCAAGATTATAATTTATGCAAGAATATTGCTTTCATGGAAGAGATTAGGTTGTCCTTTACCCACTTACCTGGAACAAGGCCCATTTTATTTGGAGGCGTTCAGTATTGAATAAAGAGTATAGAACTGCTGTATTAGATGGAGTGAAATAATCTGGATCTCTTCATACTGTATAAATGAATGGGCAAAGAGTGGTATTACCAGATAGGACCCCTTTCCTCTATGACCCCAAAATGTTGTGTTTTAGGTACCATTTAAGAATTCCCTTTTTTATTTTGGCTTTGACTAGCTTTTAAAGTCTGTTCTTCTCCTATAATTTGTTTCTTGCTTTTTTGACATTCTGCTTTCAGTTTCATTTTTTCTCTTGTTTTATACCATATTTGGTTGCATTGTAAGCTACTTTTGTATTTGTTTAAAATAAGAAGAAATGGGGGAATGACATGTTTTTTTCTCTTTAGAACTAACATGCTTCACTTCTCCAGTGCTGCTTCTACAAGCAGTGTATTCGTCTCCTAACACAAAGTCATTTTGAAGTTTTCCTTTTGATACCTCTTCTGGTAGTTCCAATAGTTTTGAAAAGTCTTTTTCACATGTATGAATGTTTCAGTCAGATAGCAAAAGTAACAAGAGAGGTTCCTGCACATGTATAGCACATGTTGCAGGGTCTCTTCTGGCTAATGCAACTACCCAGGAAGGAAGTTGTACCTCTCCATTCCACAGTGAATCAAACATGTATGAAGTGAATTGCTTTACCAAAGACAGTTATGACTACTTCAACACAAGCCATGGCAATGTCCTATAGGTTCCAACATGGTGAAAATGCCAATTTTTGGTGTAAAGAATGGTGCCATTTGTATGATGAAACCATGACACATGCAATATCATTCTCTTCTTTTGACTCTAGGCAGTTCGTATACCTCTAATTTCAAATAACAATAATGAGACTTTATGTTAAACAAATGCTGTATTTGACAGCAATCCCAATAGTTAACTCTAATATGAAAATTTGTTTGTATTATATACATTTAAGTCATTGATGTATTTTGAGCTATGATTCTCTTTCCCTAGTTGTAAGTTATCAGGTTTATGTATCTACTGGGCATCTGGAACATGCTGAAACCACTTCTTCCATTTATTTGTGCATATATGGAGAAAGAGGAGATTCTGGTTTGAGACTTCTTGCTAAATCAGACCAACCTATAAAATTTCAGAGAGGAATGGTAAGTATGCTTAAATAATACATTCATAATACATAAACTATTTATCTATAAGTTCATTATAAAGAAACTAAATGTGACTTTAATGCAGAACATTACATCAAATTTGAAGGAAATGGAATCAAAATCAAACTTCAGACTTTAAGTCTCCATTCAATTTACCTATATCTTGTTACATCTTATAATATATTCTGTTCTGTACAATAACCATATCCAAATCTATGTATGTCTAAATATCCTTTTTTCATAATGAAAAATTATGCCTCTCTTCCAACTACCACTATGAATAATAAAAAATAGGATTCTAAAAATATATTAAGGAAAAGAAATGTTACAGCAATAAAAAAGGAAAGGAAATATAAAAAAATATTTGGGCAAAGCTTTCAATTTTAGAAGCTTAAATGCAGACATCTGGATTATGGTAATGTGTTGAATACGAGATAGCCATACTTTTGACATTAGAATAAAAGTTTTGATTACTTGGTTATTGACTACATTCTTCTTGTGGTGTTAATGTCTATTGGAAAATATTACGTAGAGAGACTTAACTGAATATGATATAGTTGGCACCAGAATTACTAAAGTACTTCTGGAATATAATCCATAGTTCAAAGGTTTGCAGAATAATGCAACTAAGTGACAATTTAGCATTTTAATTGCACTATTTGATGCTCCTTCTGATGCCCTTGGTCTCCTTTTTCAGTCATTCCTAATACTTATAGTAAAATATTACATTCTTATCAGTGTATGATTTTGGTTCTATCAAGGATTCTAAATAGCTACTTGACAGTAAGTACAATGTTTTGTCCCACTTGCAGTAACTATTGTATTGCTATTTATTAATCATCATTATTTTTCTACCTTATGGGTATCACATTATATAAATTGCAACATTTCAAGAAACCAGATGTGAAAGGGTATTGTCCATAGCAGCCAGAAGCTAGAGCACATGAATTTCAGTTATTTTAATGCAGTTATCTTGAACTTCCTTAACCAGAGATTTTGGTGGTTTGATTATAATTGGGGAACAACAAATAGTTGAGGATAACTCAACTAACTGAGGAAAGGTCTATAAATATAAAGAGGTAGGAAATATGGATTTTCTAAATATTATTTCAACACTGAGGTTATTATAATTATTGTTTATTATGTCTGAATTAATGTATCTTCTAGATTGACAGATTTGAAATACAAGCTGTGTCCCTTGGAAATCTACAGAAAGTGCTGCTGTGCTGCAAAAGTGATAACCAGTTGCAGGACTGGTACTGTGAAAAAATTATCATCAGAGAATCTGGGAAAAACTCAGAAAATATTTTCATCTGTGAAAGGTTGTATTTGTATTTGGTTTAAAAGAAACTTGCCAAGCAATTTCTTGTTTCCTAAGTTGGCAATATCATGTCTTTATGTTGCCAGTTATATAATTTCCTTGATTTTTACCTCTATTTCTTGCAACGACACAAGAAATAGTATCAGTTAAAAAAATAGAATCCAAACTTGATTCATTAGAATGACAAAATCACTGAAGATGAGAAACATTTTGCTTTCCTGTTACAGATACTGTGGTTGGGCTCAACTCATACAAATAACAAACCACTTTTAAAGAGAGAAAACTCAAGTTGTACTTTCATAACTCAAAGGAAGCTCACTCTGTATATCTCCTCCCTCCCTCAATTCTGCCTCCTGCTGTAATTCTCTTATTTTTGTCTCCCCCAGGTTTCTAGTTGCAGGATTTCATAACTTTCTAGAACTAGGAAACAGGGGTGACTCTAACGCCCAAAAGGAAAGGGTTCATGTGACTTTAACAGTTGTCTAACAGCAGGAATAGGAAGAAATATAGAAGATAATTCCCTCTTCTGCTTCCTGATACCATTTTATATTCTCATTCCAAGACAAATCCCTACCCCTGTTACATCACTCAGTGCTGATATTGTAATATTAACTTAGTTTTAATTAAGCAGCAATTCCTTTATTTTAGAATTAGAATGGTATATAAACTAATATTCCATCTCCTATTGCTTCTCTGGGTCTTTGTGTAATATTGACCAGGTATTGTTTAAGGAAGCTTCATACAGTATTTTCTAAATGTGTACCTGGCTTAAATCATGTGGGTAGATATTTTTCAGTACCAGAATTGGACCACACATCTCTTCCCCTTTTGTTTGTGTGCTTTTTAAAATAACAGTAGTTAATACGTATTCCACTTAAAGTCCATGGTTGAACAAACCTACAGGTTCTTAGTGGTCCATCAAGATTTATCCAACTTAGAAGGAAGCCTCTTTTTTGGTAGCAGGCACCCAATGCCTTTCATATGACAGCAACAGCTAAGCAAGGCAGATATAATTTTAGATGGAGCCAGTCAACATCAGCTTACCATCCCCTAGTAAATGAGCACCCATTTCCAATGTTCATCTCCTGCATATAGTGAAAGACCCAGCCTTTTCTCTAAAATGGACTGTGAAACTTTAGTCTTGTTTTCCACTTCCCAATCTATAGATGGACATTTTTTTTCTCACTTCGAAAAAGCCTGACTTAAAAATACCTGCTTCATATTTTGAACATCTATTTTGTTTACTTTTTAGATTCATGAGGTATTCTTGTTTTAGTTGTGTTGTGAAAAGAAGTATAATATTTAGTATCTAAATAATTAGATAGTAGAGTGATACCTTTATTAAGATCAATCAAATTAACATGTGTTGACAAACTCATTGTGTGGAGTTTTTCAGAGCTATTTATCAGGAAGTTTAGCACAAAAACAAACCTTGGTAATTTAGTTTCTCCTAATGAAACATTTTAATAACACCTCTGATGTCTTCCATCTCTACTTTATCTTCTCTGATGTTGTTTAAACTGGTCACTTCACCTGCTTCATAGTATGACCATATCTCTAAAGCAGATATAATTCTTTGCATTTCTTGCTTTCTTTTGCAATGGGTCTTCACTGGTGTTGTTTCCTTCCTCTACCCTGTTCTTCCTTTTGTGAAGATGGTGCCTATATGTTTTACATTATAAAAATACACACGAAGTGCATCTGCATAGGAATCTGTATTAATCTCAGGTTTACGTACCTTAAATCAGATTTTAACAATGGTAAAGAAAACTCCCTTAAACCACACAGTATTATCATGATCTACTGGAAAAAAAAATCAAATTTCTACTTGCCAATTCTTGTGATTAAAACATATACTTCCCCCATTTTTTGTAAAATTTATTGTATTTTTAATGACCTTTTTTTCTTGAAATTAATACCTTATCTTTGTACAAGTGAATGATTATTTGAATATTTTGATTAGTCAAATATTTTGTGTAGATTTTTTTATCATCATGTGTTAAAAGCTTTGCAGAACACAGAAGAATTTCATCTTGTAAGTATTCCTACTGAAAAAGTCATCCCAATTAGTTTTTTAGACATGGAAAGACATAATAAACAATTTATATTTTCTTAGCCCTTCCTTCCATTCATTCTTTCTTCTCTTTTTCAGATGGCTGCCATATATGTCTCAAGGAATAATCCATTCAGAAATAGAGCTCTTTGTCCAGGGTAAAATTCTATAAACAGAATTGGGAGGGAGATTGAATTTCTACATACAATCTTATTATGGGCCTAGCACTATTGAGTTACTATTGAACAAACATATTGGACTGTTCTGTAAACCAGTTGCATATAAATTGGTCAATCATGAAAAACAAATACAAACATAATGATCTGGATTTGCTGAATCTGTAACTCCCTATTGTCCATACTACCGTAAGGCTTCCAAATATCGAGTTACAGGAAGGACTTCAATGAGGAATTTGTTTTCTGTATAATATTTGGATATTTGCAACACTGAATGGGTACAATAGACCTATCTTACAGTGAGTTTGAGGAAGAGTACAGTGATTATAGGCTCATTCTTCTGCCATTCTGATATGGAGATGCTTCATTATTTTTGTCCTCATGATGTTTCCTTCAACTTGTCACCAGTTTACCTCAGATTTAGTCTCAAATTAAGCTTGCCCAGATCTCATTGATTTCATAAGGCTGCTGTGGACATCCCAGTGCTCTGGTTCCTGATTTCATGATCATTTCTGCTTTTGGAAGCAGGAGAGTTTTAAACTTCTCCTGAACCAAAAACAATTTCTCCTCACTCTTCCTCACACTGTTGCTAAACTTGACAGTTGGTTGCTAAGGCCCAGAGGGCAAGGGAGGCAGAAGAACTGGGGCAATTAGTCACCAGTTTAGCCACCAGTTCTCCAATCTCATGGATATGATTCTCTTACTAGAGTAACAGCTATATAACACCGCTCCCCCATGCATATTATCTTGGTTCTCTTGCCAATATGCCAAGCTCCAGGCAGCCGTGTGCTTGATCCACAGCAGATGGTGCTGCCTTGTAAATCATAATAGCACTTCATGCTTAGCAGGCTTTAGTGGGCAAAATCATCTGTATCCCCCATGGATATCAATGGGGAGTGACATCTATTAGATACAGCAGTAGCTGCATGGAATAGTATGAGATTTCTACTCAATGAAAGAGTAGAACACATCTTTCTTCTCCCATGCATCATTTGGCTCAGAACCAGGTTCTGACAGGTAGTCTACTCATCTGTCAAAACCAGCTTCTATTTTTGAGAGAGCAATTGCTGTTTGTTTTTCTAACCAACAGGTGATGCCAGGGAACAGGTGAATCACTTTCCTTAAGTTGTCCTACACCATGAATAAAATTTCTATTTTCTTGGTTTGTCTCAGATGCAAATAAAATTAGTATTATTGTATTGTTGTGCATTAACTGTGTGACAATGGCAATGGGGCAGTCCCACATACTGTATGTTGGTATTCCTTTCATCCATTTCATGGATTGAAGGAAAGGACATTAATACAGACATGAGGACCAGTCCTGCAAATTATTCAGAGAACAAGAGAGAGCTGGCTGCTTTTAGATTTTTCAAGTGTAGCAAGCTGAGAAAGATATTTTTTCTTCTGCAGGAGCAAAAGAGTTAATATCAACTTAGCACCTCTTCCCTCCTTCCACATTTTATTGTAACCTGACAACTCTATTATTAACTGCACTGCTGTTTTATTTTTGGCAGAAATGCAAATAAATCATCAGTTGAAAATACAAGAGGAAGAAAATGGTAAACTGTTCCATTGCCTTTTCTTTTAATCAAGTTTAGAGCTAAACTGAAATGTGTGGGGGTGTAGGTTCTGTGAACATCCTTGCCTCCTTTTAACAGACATATTTTCTGGAGGGAGAAATGTTATGGAGAGCAATAAAGGCACTCATATAATCTCTCTCTCTCCCTACAATACTTGTTAAGAAAGAAATTCATGCTTTATTTTGAATTACTTCTCTTTCATTATCATATATCCAAACCTGTTATAGTTATATTCACAAAAGCAATCTGTATTGAAAACAATTTTTCTTTATTCTGGCAATGTGACTTCGGTCTCTCTTCCTGATGTGATTTCTCTTTGCTTAATATTTTATCATTAGTTACCAGTAAATGTGAAGAGGAAAAATAGTTTTATAGCAAATTATACACCCATGCAAAAATGATGAACAAAGTAAATTAACCATAGTTAAAAGAATCAGAGGGTATGAAGATTTTGCATACAAGTGGGAGGAAAATTTATGATCCAGTTAATTTGGATCCTTTAACTATGGCCAATAAAATATTAGTCCTGCATTGTTCCTAAACAGCATAATACTTATTGTTTAACTATCAAAAGAACTTTTTGAAAATGTGTATTCCAGTCAAGTGTCTGATGCAAGTAGATTCTTACTGATACATTGCTAAACATCACACTTGATGATTAGCATTTTCTGAATGTATAGAAATATTTAGATCTTTTTAAATGTATAGAAAAATATATTCATGGTGGCATTCAGAATATAAACACTGACACACATTTGAAAATAGTTTTAATCATGGTTCTTACTTTTGGAGTCAAATTGTAAATGAAAGGACATATTTGAGAACATGGAGGGTTACTTAGAAATTTGGTCTCAGTCAATTCTCACTAGACTCAACTACTTCCATAGCACACAGTGGGGGAATCCTGCTGAGGATGTTCCTTGTGCTATAAAATAAAATACACTTCTAATTTTTAGTATTAGTTTGCTATGGTGGTGCAGTGGTTAGAGTGTAGTACTGCAGGCTACTTCTGCTTCTGGCAGCCTGCAATCTGGCAGTTTTAATCTCACAAGGCTCAAGGTTGACTCAGCCTTCCATCCTTCTAAGGTGGGTAAAATGAGGACCCAGATTGCTGGGGGCAATATGCAAACTCTGTAAACTGCTTAGAGAGGGCTGTGAAGCGGTATATAACTCTAAAGTGCTACTGCTATTATTATAGTAGTCTAATATTATAAAAGTGGTTTCATAAATGATACAGGGAATTACCTCTTCTCCCTTTTAAAGCTATCAATACAAGAAAATGATTAGGATATTATCAACCCTAGCATATGTATATTTATTAATAAGTCATTTTGTGTCCCATAATAGCCTTCAAGGTGGGTTACAGTTTAAAGCATTAAATAACGTACTTTTATGCATATATTGAAAATACAAAAGAATGTGAGATAAGCTACTAAAATTTTTAATTACATAACACTTTAAAATGGATATCTTTTTTTTTTTTCAAATATGTCCTGGATTTGATCACACAATTCTGTGCACATTCTCTAAAAATAAAGTCTCTTTCTACTATTTGGTGTAAATTACTTCCAGGTAAATCTACACTAGAAAGCATTCTGATGTTGCATTGAAGACCTTTGTATCATATCATTCTGCCTGCTCTTAAAACATTATCAAAGCATTACCTTAGTTTACAATATTTTACCATCCAGCCACCCCATCCCTGAGCACCTGATTTTCCTTTTAAGCATTTGATTGTTCCCGTTTCCTAGGCTTAGTGATGCATTGTTTGCAATAAAGCTGGTCCTGCAAAGCTCTCCAGGCACCAGGTAGTTACTGAGATAAAACTGCTCTGTCAGTGGAACTCATTTTAATTTTGTTTACCTGCAGGAGAAGATTGGAAAATCACTATAGTCACTGGAGGTTTTGAAACAGCTGGCACAACAGCAACTGTGTCCCTTTATGTTTACGGAGATAACAAGGCTTCAGGTCCTCTTATACTGGGATCTGGAAAACACCAGCTGTTTAATCCCAACAGTACAGATACATTCCAGGTACAATATGACTTCATATAAACAATGAAGTTGAGTTATATAAGCTGAGTTATTCAAAACAGGTTTATTCTAAGGTGAATAAGTGGCAGACATTTATAATGCTTCTATTGTAATGATTTCAATTCATATTGCATTGTCTCAGTGGTTCATTGAAACGATGTGTAGCATTCCTGGAACAACTGAGTGATTGTATATTTATGGGACCAATCATACCAAGATTAGTTACTAAGAAGATGGTTGGAGTCTGGGAAGATACTAAGCTACTACTATATATCAATTTTTCTTTTCCTTTCTGATGCATATACTGTTGTCATTTACATGCTAGAAGACAGAGATTGAGTTGTTGCACACAATGTAGCCTGCTTTGGACCATTGATTTCAGGGTTTAACAGTTCAGCCTGACAGATAATTCTTAGGACTCTTTATCATGACCACATTAAAGTCCTTGAGTTGATAGTAAAATACATTAATACAAATTGCACTACTCCAATAAACACAAGCTTTATTCTGCCTCAATGTTGATATCAGTGATTGGTGCAATAATGCAAGACAATTTAAGGGCAATGACTGGGAGAAATCCAGGTTGCTTCCCCTCCTGGCCAGAATCACTATATAGCAAAAAGGATTATAATGTATGTGATAGGGCTGCATAACGGGGAAGGCTTGTGCATGATAGTACTTTTCCATGCTAGAAACCTATTACTTGGGCTTTTTCTGAATAAGGGCTTTGACAGCATCTGAAACACCACTAAACCTGGTAGGAAAAAGTTGTTCAGATGACAAGTAATGTCCACGGTGGGGCCTTATCATGTTAATAAATAAATAAAAATTGATGCTGCTCTTTCTCCCAAAGTAATAAAACCAGTAAGAAAGTATAGCCCTGTAAATCTCTTTCTTAGCAGCAACTTCAAAATATTTAGAACACACTGATTTGGGACAGGTTGAATAAAAAAGAGCTGGTAGAAGTTGGCTCTCCTCCCAGATTTAAAACAGCAACAGCAACAGCCTTTTCCGATCTGTCTAGCATTATTTGAATGCTTTGTTAAACACGTACTTAAAAACAGGTTTAGTGTTCTTCCAAAAGCTCCAAAGCTACATCCATCCATCCATTATACAAGTAAAGTTTTAATGACATAATGTTTCTTTCCAAATGTCTAGATAGTGTTAGCAGGTACCTTCGAAGAAGCCAGGTATCCAGACTCTTCTGCAGTCCAAGCCAAAAGCACCATAAACCACCACTAAGGCAATACTTAGCCACCAGAAAGTAGCAGCTTCAGGTGACAAATAGGAATAGGGCCAGATCCAGTCTCTGACCATATCATCAAAGAGGCTCATAGATCAACAAGGCTGGTATTATGAGAAGGGAGAAAGTTATTTTTAAACACTAATGACTCATTTAGACTGCCACCTTGCTACTTAGAAAAAGACCTTGCTAAAAACAGTTAGAAGGACAGGAGCATACAGACACAGGCAGTATTCATTTAATGGCTAGAAGTGGGATTGACAACTCTGTCACTAAGCAACATATTCATTGAAATATCATGTGAACACACAAACTTACAGCCCATTTCCACTGTGGCCATTAAGCAAACCACCTGCAGTTGTTTAAATAAATATCATCTGGCTATGATTTGTAATGCTACTGCAGGCTTGTCCATTGACTGACTACCCATTGGAGGCTGGCAGTAAAGCATGCAAATCACATGAGAGGAGGAGATGCTGAAACAGTCATAAGTACCAGGACCAGTTGTAAAGTTACTTTTTCAGCACCACTATAACTTTGAAGAATGGCGAGACAGGTCACTTGTTAAATGGGGATGTGTTTGTATTAACAAATTGAGGGCTGGTGCATTTTTTAAAATTTCCATTTATATGCCGCCCTCCTCCGGAGAATCACTCATAGCTTGGACCATAATAACTGATAGGTAAAGGTTCCCTTCGCACATATGTGCTAGTCATTCTCGACTCTAGGGGGTGGTGCTCATCTCCTTTTCCAAGCTGAAGAGCCAGCGCTGTCCAAAGACGTCTCCGTGGTCATGTGGCCAGCGTGACTTAACACCGAAGGTGCATGGAATGCTGTTACCTTCCCACCAAAGGTGGTCCCTATTTTTCTACTTGCATATTTACATGCTTTTGAACTGCTAGGTTGGCAGAAGCTTGGACAAGTAATGGGAGCTCACTCAGTTATGCAGTGCTCAGGATTTGAACCACTGACCTGCTGACCTTTCTGATCAACAAGGTCAGTGTCTTAGCCACTGAGTCACTGCATCCCCTAATAATTGATTATTAACCCCTAATTTTGGGACAACACTTTCATTACTCATTCCAGAAAATGTCCAGCCAGAAAATCACAGCCAAGGTTCCATGTGAGATGTAGATGATGTATTTTTCTTTAAAACCACTCAGTATTTCAATGTTTGAAGTTCATATTGTTAGATCCAGAGAATGAGGACTCAGGAAGCCAAGAGTGATCCAACGCAACAGCTCTTTTATTGAGAGTGAAAACCCAGCAACTGGCTGGGGACAACTCAGCCCTTTATATACTTTCTGGTGCAGCCCATTAACCAATGGGCTGGCCAGGAATTCCCACTCAAAATATTTAAATACATAACACATATTACCTGGACCCATACCAGTTGGGTTTCAGGCCTGAGTACAGCATGGAGACGGCATTGGTTGCGCTGGTGGATGGTCTCTGGCAGGCCAGGGATAGGGGTTATTCCTCTGTCCTGGTCCTGTTAGACCTCTCAGTGGCTTTCAATACCATTGACCATGGTATCTTGCTGTGGCAGCTTCAGGGGTTAGGAGTGGGAGGCACTGTTTTACGGTGGTTCTCCTCCTACCTCTTGGGACACTCACAGTCTGTGTTGGCAGGGGGCAGAGGTTGTCCCTGAGGCGCCTCACTTGTGGGGTGTCCCAGGGGTTGGTCTTCTCTCCCCTCCTGTTCAAAACCTATATGAATCTGCTGGGTGAGATCATCCATGGTTTTGGGGTGAGGTATTATCAGTATGCTGATGATATTCAGCTTTTTATCTCCACCCCAAACCAACCCAGTGATGCCCTCGATGTTATGTCCCAGTGCCTGGAAGCAGTGCAGGTCTGGATGGGGAGGAACAGGCTTCGACTCAACCTTGCCACGACCGAGTGGCTGTGGGTACCAGCATCTCAGTCTGTCAATGATATTCCATCTTTGGTTATGGGGGGGGTGAGGTGTTGCCCCCCATATACAGGACATGCAACTTGGGTGTCCTCCTGGATGTATGCTTACCTTGGAAGATCATTTAGTGGCCGTGACCAGGGGAGCATTTGCCCAGGTTCGCCTGGTGCACCAGTTGCACCCCTACCTGGACCAAGATGCCCTACACACAGTTAGTCATACACTCGTTACCTCTCGTATTGACTACTGCAATGCTCTCTACATGGGGCTGCCCTTGAGGACCACCCGGAGGCTTCAGCTGGTGCAGAATGCAGCTGCGTGGGCTGTGATGGGAGTGTCCTGACACTCCCATGTTACACCCTTCCTGTGTGAGCTGCATTGGCTTCCGGTCGCCCTCCAGGTGAGATTCGCGGTGCTGGTGATTACCTATAAAGCCCTATATGGCTTAGGTCCGGGGTACCTGCAGGAACATCTGCTGCCAGCAACAACTTCCCATCGCCGGGTGCTATCACAGAGGCAGGGCCTCCTCAGGGTGCCATCAGCCAGACAATGTTGGTGTGGAAGCCCCCAGGGGGAGGGCCTTTTCTGTGGCTGCACCCACCCTTTGGAATCAACTTTCCCTGGAGCTCTGGTTGGCCCCCAACCTCCACTTCTTCTGCTGTGACCTGAAAACACTTCTTTTCCATCAGGCATGTCTGGATTGATTAAGGTTTTAGCACGTTGGGTTTTAAATTTGAGTTAGGGATTTTAGAGTTTAAATGTGTTGTTGGGCTTAAATTTTTAGTTTAATTCATTTTAATTCTTATATTATATGTTTTGATGCTTTTAATGCCCCTGTAAGCTGCCCTGAGTCCAGTAGGAAAAGGGCGGTATATAAATTAAATAAAATAAATAATAAATAAATAAATATTCAGAAGAAAACTTTATGTGAAGGTCTCTATATCTTGAACAAACAGATCTCTTTAAGTATTATCAGCTCAGAAACTTACAAATTTAATGAAAATTTTAGCTTGGAATTGCTGATTCTACTAAGCCAGGGGTCTGCAAACTGTGGCTCTGGAGCCACATATGGCTCTTTTGGCCCTCTGCTGTGGCTCCCTCTCGGCTGATCCCACCAATGACTGGCCCCTGCCCTCCCCTGCCCTCCCCATCACTCCTCGCCTGGCCTGAGAAGGTAAGGGTGATGGTGTGGGATGGAGAC
>JANHFR010000626.1:162708-173792 GCA_032468015.1 Mimophis mahfalensis | reverse complement strand
AATGGACTCCGGGGGATGGTAGAGGACAGGAAGGCCTGGAGGAACATTGTGCATGGGGTCGCGATGGGTCGGACACGGCTTCACAACTAACAACAACAACAAAGCAATAGTGTAAAACAAGTAGTGAGTGGTGTACAATGTAGATGCTCATGAAAAATATTCCAGCGATTTTACATAAATAGTAGTTACATGCTAAATTAAGATTAATACATTCAGAGAACAGGTTTCTTTTTCCTTTCTTGGAATGCAAAAGGTTTCTTATTGATTGCCTCAGTGGTGCAGCGTGTTAAGCACTTAACTGCCAGATGCCTGTAATTAAGGCAAGTTCTAATCTCACCAGGCTCAAGATTGACTCATCCTTCCATCCTTCTCAGGTAGGTAAACTGAAGAGCCAAGATTGTTGGGGGCAATAAGCTGACTTCATAAAAATGCCGCTAATAAGCAGGCATGCTAAGCACATTGAATTGTGCTTCTAAAGATTGTAAGCTGCCCTGAGTCTCTGGAGAAGGGCGGCATATACATTGGAATTAAAAAAAAACCCTACTACATTCTTTTCATTTGTTTTTCAAATGTAAATATCTACAAAATATGGTTCTCTAAAAAAATAAAGGGAAATTTCTACTCAACAAGATTAAGATGCTATTTACAAAACCAAATGGCTTTTGCCCTCAGGAGCGACTCCAGGAAATATTAAGGAGATGTGACTCAATCCCTTGTGGCTCTTTTTATATCAGGATTTTTGCAAAATAGAACTGCATTGTATTTATCTTCCAAAGCTTGTTTCCTGTGAAATTTTTTTAAAACCCTGAGCACTATCAGGTAGCTTTAGCAAATCCCTGTCCTATTCTTGAGTTCCAAGGAACTGCAAGCCAAGAAACGTTCATAATTCAATGCTATGAAAAGAATATGCAAAAAATCTCCCCAATCAAAAGATGCCACCCGTAACTAAAAAGCAACAATTTAAACAAACTATAATGGGTGGCTTGCATAAAACACAATATAATGATCAAGTCCCAGAAATTTAAAGATAAATAAGGAAGTGACATCACTGTGTTATTTCCTCTACCACTACCCTGATATTTAAATCCACAGCATTACCTGTAATCACAGAGCTTGGGTTGTGTACCACATTGTAGTTTGCACACCACACAGTAGCTGCACAGTGGAACATTGCCTCGAATCCAATGGTGCACCATAGAAGCTGCTCTCCCATCTTGGCTTCTTGGCACAATTTCCTTACATAGGAAATGACCATCTGCTTTCTTCAGACATTCTTCATCAACACACAGCCCGCAGCAGTTGCAGAAAGCTCCCTGGAGAATATGCTGAGTGCAGACACAGCAGTAGGTAGGCTGGCTAAAGAAGTCTATATCTTGCCAATCATGCTTGCTTTTATGCAAGATATCCTGCAGAAGTCCTTGCCTCCGAGATCGTCGAAAACTGCACCACAAAGTGATCATGACTGGTACCATTACTGAACACAGAGTCCAGAAGGCCAAACTCCATTCTGGAAGGAATCCTGAAGATGATTTAGATCTGCTTTCAGCCTCTCCCATCTTCTATTGATTTACTGTCACTCTAGATAATTAATTCAATCATGTAAGATAACACTAACTTGTAAGCCTAAAATAATTTTTACTGTTATTACCTCATTAATTGGCCCAGTATAAAAAATACCAAGTGTGTTCATTTCAATTATCTTAATTATCCTATAAGAAATAATTTTTCCTTAAACTAGATGAACTTTTATCCTCAAAAGAAGAATTGATAGCTTCTTTAGACTAATAATTTATTCCTTTATCCACACTTTATTTGACAATGTCAATTTATTCTTCACAGTGACAATGGTAATCACTTATCAGCTATAACCAATGTGTTCCCCATTTTATTAAATAAACAACAACAACAACACCAGGCCAATCCCCAACTCAAACTGTAGCCACCTTAGCTAAAAAAAAATAATCACCAGATTTTTTTCCTTGCTTCTAACAATGCCATCTTGTTTCTTTCCCTTTTTATTCATCACAAAGTTATTCCTGGCCATCAAAGACCAATTATGGTATTTGTTAAGGGGCCCCCATTCAATAATTCCATTATACACACACACATACTCACAACTGGGATGAAACAGAGCTTGATTTCCCTCTCATTTCCAATGTCAGTCCACACATCCCGAGTCAGATAGTTGCAGCAGCTCCAGAGCAAGTCACCTGAAACAGAAGAAAACGAAAGAAAAAATAAAACTCTTTTAAAACGACGGTCACCTTTCATTCATTCAACCGGAGTTCCTCCTCCTCCTATCTCTTACCCTTCGCTGCTACTGCTAGCCCCTGCAGCGCAGAACCACAGAGGGTCTAAGAAAGTGGATTACTTAAACCAATTGGGATTTTAAAATTCTCCTTTATTAATAAGCGTCCTCAGCAACACACTGGGAGGCAATTGCCCTGCTGGACGGAGGGCTGATTCTATTCTTAATCCTGCCCTGGAAGACAAGAACCAAGGATCCCACCGACTGCCGAAGATTATGGAACAGGTAGTCCATTTTATTCAAAAAACAGCGGGGAAGGATGTTTCCAGTAGTTGCAACTACTCCGTCCCGGGGCAACCTCTTTCCATCCCTCACAGCCCCCGACCGAGACGTTTCCCCTCCACCCCCACCGCCCTACCTGGCGCCCGCAGAGAAACCATAGCACTCAGGCAGCATAGAAGTGAGCGACGGCGGCGGAAACGGAAGAGGCGGGAGCCAGAGGTCACTCAACCGGAGAGGAGGGAGGGGTCTGAAGCGGGTTGCTAGGGGACGAATCAGCCACTCACCAAAAGTGCTAGAATAGCTACAAGATGCCGGGGAGGGGAATTTACAAGATTTGGGAAGTACAGTGATGGGGAGGGAGAAATCACTTCCTTGTGCTTGCTTGCTCGGAAATAAGCTGTGGAGACTAACTGGGTGTGACACCCCTTGAATTCCATGGCTTATTTACAAGCACGTTTGCTAGAGGCCACTGTTTTCCATTTCTGTTGCCTTCCAGTCACATTTCCTATCATCGTTTTCAGTAGGGCAAATCAAACTTACAGCTGAGATTCACCCATATCTATTTAAAAATAAAGTTTTGCTTCTTTCTAGGCTTGAGGGCACAGGATTGTGGATGAAAATTGTGTACAATAAGAATTTCCTTTTTAAAAATGGGACGTCTTGGGTGTATTATCAAGTATGGTGCAAGCCAACTGGTGAAAGGGAACGAGTGCCATCCAATGGCCTATATGATACTAACATGTTATTTAACCTCCTGTACGTAGCCAGTCACACCAGTGGGTATTTTTCTACACCCATTTGGAAGAAGTAATAATTTTGTCCTTTGTTTTAATCCACCCTATGAAGGATTATAGCAACAGGCTGTTCATAGGAGAAGCAGAGACAGTGGGGTGGGGTGCTTTTTGTTTTTAAGGAAGTGCCACAAATTAAGCCTAATGAATGAAGCCACCTATTTAATTGTATGGAATAAGGCTTCTTGTCAGAGAAGGTGTTTTATTCACCCTTCATTTTATTCTCGTTTCTGTTCTATTTTTATACTTTTTCCTTACGGATAGCCAGAAATGGAAAGAACTACCGCTAAATGGCATCAGTTTCTTTTCTATCAGCAGTTCTCTGAATCCAAGCCATTAACAATATCTCTGACAATAGCAAATGCCTTTGTAAAATGATTCAGCAAACCTCTACTATAACAAAAAATGCTACAAATATGTTTATAATCATAAGTGACAGTAATGGAAGTAATGGAAGTAATGGAAGTTGTAAAAAGACACACAGCTTCTTCTGTAAGAGCTTTAAGACTTTACTGTTCCCATTCCACCGAAGTGCAGTGTACTCTCTTTAGTGCATGGGATAATTTGGAGTAATGGGGCAGAACAAAAGAAAATCCAACACAGGACTATTATTTTCAACAACAGACCCCTCCCCCCTTTTTAATACAAAGTCACCATATCTGACTTGCTCAAAGATTTATGCCAGGCTATATTTGCACATGTTAGTTTGAAATGTCACATGAGAACAAACCTAGTATCTCTTATTTATGAATGTTCTACTTTTTAAAATGACTGCTTATCTAATATTGTGTTAAATTTATGTTTACCGACAAAGAAATAGAGACAGAGATAAAGTGGAAATAAAGTGGAAGCAATATGCTCCATCCCATAATTGGGTAGACCAGTTGCCTTGATAGATGGGTCTCACTGGAAAAAAAAATACTGCTTATCTAATAGTGTGTCTGACCAATGAAATGGGTAAGCTTGTTTCAAAATGTCTATCTTCCAGTCATGCCTCATTTTTCATGGTGGTTTAGGTTCCTATAATAAGTGAATGGCTCCATTAGACTTTCTGTGTAACATTTAATCCCCAAGCCAATTTTACCTTTGCTCATTTCCATGCTAAGATGTACAGTATCTTAAGATGACTTTTTGACCAGGAATTTAAATTTTAAAAGCTAGCATGAAACAGCAACTAAAGTGATGCTGGGTTAAAATAAGAAAAAAGAAAAAAGCTAGTGTTGGATCTTTTTAATCTGTGAAGTCTGATTGTTAAGTTGATCCTCCCTTGTGAACCCACTGCAATTCTAAACACTCTACTGAAGTCCTCAATGTCATAAAGGGATAATGCCACACATTAAAGGAAGCCATTGTGCAAAGCGCCACAGTTGTTTAACTAAGGAGAGACTGAAGTTTTGAGAGCATATGCCCGCTTCATCCTCTAACTTCAACTGAAAATGTTGCCTGTCTGACCTCGACACCAACTGATTGAAGCAGTCAATTATAGGAATCCTTCTGGCATATAACTGCTGCTCAGACCACATTAGCAACATCTCTGCCTTTGTTCAGGGGTGATATTCATTTTACCAATCTTTTTGAAATTCTGATACTCACTTCTTTTCACCACCTACAGCAACTGATTATTTGCAGCAATGACCACCAGACAGATAATAGAATGTTTGACCACCGGTAAGGTACTGAGACTGGGCTTTATTACGTCTGATTTACCTAAATCTCTCTTGACAGATGCCAGTCCAAGTTTTATTGTTAAAATAGTTTTATCTTTTATCAATATATGGTGGAAGATTTTTATTCTTTTATAAAAATAAAATAAGGATGAGGCCATTCATTATAGGCCCATTAGACATCAGTAAGATGTATGCCATGCATCTAGTAACCAAACTGGAGAACTGGCTTATTCAATAGGACTCTTTTTACATGGAGAATTTTTAGAGTAAAATCTAATACAATCTAAACTCAAACAAAGGAGAAAAGAAATGACTAAAAAGTGCAAGAAAAAAAGAATAGAAAACATATAATAAAGAGGAAAAATATATATAAAGAAGCGACTTCCATCTTTCATCACAAGTACAAACAAATTTAGTGACTCTTCACCCCCTCTAAGTTAACAATTATCTCTTCATCCCATATCCGATCGCTTATCTGCAGGTAAATCCATAAAATATCAACTTTTCAGTCACTGTCAGCAAAACATCCCTAAAGGATTTGCAGAAGTAACAATATAATCTTGTTTTAACCTTTAACCTTGTACTTCAACATCTTATTATTCTGTCATCAATGGCTTTTTCCATGCCCTTCCTTCCGCAATTATGGTTGCAGAAATAAAGAAATCCCTTTAGGGTTTAGGCTATGCAGACAACCCTTGACTTAGAACCAAATTGATCTCAACATTTCTGTTCCTAAGCGAAACAGTTGTTGAGTTTTGCCCTGTTTGACAACCTTTCTTGCCACACTTGTTTAGTGAATCACTGCAGTTGTTACATTAGTAACGCAGGTAAGTGAATATGGCTTCTCTCTATTGACTTTGCTTGTCAGAAGGTCACAAAAGGTGACCCTGGGACACTGCAATCGGCATAAATATGAATTAGTTGCCATGTGACTGAATTTTGATCCCATGACCATGGGGATGTGCAATGGTCGTGTGGAAAATGGTTATAAATCACTTTTTTCAGTGCTGTATCTTTGGTTACTAAACAAGCTGTTGTAAGTCGAGGTTATCTGCACCCTTCTGTCTCTGGTAGATCTGAAACCTTAGAACATGTTTTTCCAAGGTGCAAATTCTATGTGGAACCCCATTCCCAATTTGTCCTTTAATGAAAAGATTGCCTAGCCATCTCCCTCAGTGTTAACAGACGTATACCATATATTAGACTGTTACAGTATTGTTATATTTTTGGATCACACTTGGATTGTTTTACAGCTGGTTTTCCCCCTACTGATCTTGGACCGTAATTAAAGACAATTGAGTTGAACATCCTGTGCATTGATTACCCAATTAAAAATCAGAAGGCAGCCGTATCTTTATGCAGGAGATAAAGTGTCTGTGGCCTCACCTGTCATCTGCTGTCTTCTCTGCTTGTGGTGTGGTGTTGAACAGCACAACAGTGGAACACTGCCCTGCCTTTCCTCTTGAACCTTCTGGAGATTTATGAAGGATCTCTGGCTTTGAGTTTGGTATGGTAGAGTGAATCTGATTTAAAAGACAGTAAACTTATCACAGGTTGTCAGTGCTGCTATGCTTTCCTTATTTAGCTAAGAGGTTTCCAGCTACCAGTGTTCATGACAGAGCTTTTATCAATAAATTATTTAACAAACAAATGTAAACAAATGGAAATGGGAGGGTGCCAAAATGCATGGTTGCATGGGGATTGTTTTGACAGATGCCGATAAAGTCTGACTCTCAGGAATATTATCCCAGCTAAACTATCTCTACATATTACACAGATTTAAAACCTACAAATATCATAAAAAGCCACACATGGGGGAGAATATTTGTCATCCACATAGTGCTGCATTGGAGGAAGAAGCATCAATAATCTGTATTAGACTGATGCCACTTCTCAGAGAGGATTTACACGACCTAATCAACTCAAAGAGTAAAGACAGAATGTAGTAACAGGTGCGCCAAATGTAAAGATGCTGTTTAATAACTTGTTAGAATAGCTCATCAGTACAAAAAAATCAAGCACTCAAGAAATATGCTGCAGGCTAACATCTGGTAGGGCTGCCATGAGGGAAAGGATGTTTGAATGCCATGATGATTCTATACAACAAAGATTATAACGGTTCAGGTCATGCTTTTTGTTGCGACATTAGCTGGGCTTTCAAGTAGCAGGACAGAAAGAGTACTGGTGGATTTCCATTTTGGTGCTGGAAAATACTTTTAAGGTAGTCACTGAACAGAACTTATCAAATCAAAATTCCAACTAGAAACACTAATGACCAGACTCTGATTATCATATTTGAAAAGTTGAAGGAAGAAGAAGAGGATAGCCAGTGGCAAGGTAGATAGATCAGATTACAAAAGCAACGAGTACATCTCTGATAGAGTTTTTGATTAATTTGCTTAATTGGGTTCTTTTATTTTAGGACGAATGTGGAGAACAGATCATGTTTTAAATTATATTTATGCAAAAATTTCAAAAGGGTTCAGAAAGTTTCAAGCACCACTGTAAACGACTAAGTCGAAAATGATTATTCTGGAGAGAATCTATTGATATGGTTTCAAAGTCAGTACTCACTTAATGGCATTTAATTTATCAAACTGCAGAATTAACTCCTGAACTCCTCCAAAGCTGCTTGTTCCTCCACAGCAACATCATCATTTAATTCATTTCCAATAAAGGTGATGGGCAGAATGCTTATTTGTTGCATTTAGTAGACTCACTGGTCTGTGATTTTCTGAATCAGCTTTCCTTTCCTTTTGGAGAAATGAAGTAATGACTACACAGCATCAATTCTGGAGAATATTTACTCTGAAATTTTAAAACGCGTTGCAAACAAAACAGCCACACGATGGAGATGGGGAAAGCTGTGCTGAAGGATTAAAAAAAGAAAAAAAGGGCCAAATGAAAGTGATTGGGGTGAAAGCAACAAGGCCAGGAAGGAAAAAAAAGAGAAAAAAATCTGCTTAGACATTACAAAAAGGTTAAATTCAGCCTATAAGCAGTCTCCTTCCCAAACAGTGGCTAATTTTCCATGTTATTTACCACTGCAGCAGCAGCAGTAACAACAACAACAACAACAGGAAGGCACATAAAAAATAGTTATTTTTGTTATCTTGAAAAAAAAAGCAAATTAATTTGTATTATAGAACTTCAAAAGAATTGTAAATAGGTTGTTTTAAGAGAACAGCTTATGGCAAGGGTGTCAAACTGGATTTCTTCGAGGGCCGAATAAGCATTGTAGTTCTCCTCTGCTGGTCGGCGGGGTGTGGGGAGTTGGGATGGACACCTCCTGAAGCACCCTGCCAGCCAAAAGCGGGCGTAGGGGGCCCGCATGAGCCTCTTTGTATTCTGTTTTCAGCCTGGACAGCCTTCTGCAGCACCCTGCTGGGCAAAGGGGGTGTGGGGGGCCTCACATGCCCTCCCCCCCCCCGTGCCTCATTTTGGCTGCCAGAGGCACCATGGGCCAGTCCTTTGATAATTCCAGGCTGGCCCCATGGGCCAGATTTAAGCACCCTGCAGGCTGGATCCAGCCCAGAGGCCTTGAGTTTGATACCCCTGCCTTAGGGTAACTTGCTGCTATGGTAAGAAGACAAACCAGGTATTTACACAATTTGACACAATGAGCCCCAAAGGTTCACCATCACTGTACTGTATGCATGATATCTTGGCTGGATGTTTACAATTGATTCCCTTCTACCTCAACATCTAGAAAAGAAGGGTTGGGCAATCTTTTAATCTGTTAAGGACTATACACTGCATGGAGCTGAAGAGCTCAAACTGGATGAAGATGGCCAATCTCTCTCCGTAGCACACCTTTTTTGTCTTTGGACTCTCTTTATCTCACCTATTCTTTTTCTTCCATACTTCCCTCTCTCCATCATAGGCCAAGCACATACTAGCTCTCACCCTAAGTCTGAACTTGGCTCCCATGGACAGCTTGCAAAGAAAAGCTGCCCTTTGAGTAAATAAGATGTGGGAAACAGTGTACTGCATTCCATTTTTGTAATGGGCAGAGTAGGAAGAATGTAGCACTATAATCTAAAAAGCCTGCAAGAAGCATTTTGGCTTGTGTTTCTGTGACTGGATTTTTCTTTCAGTTCAATTGTACTTTCTTTAATGTGGTAATAACCTATTTGTTTTAACTGCAAGTCCTAGTTGTACTGATTTTTTAAAATAGGCATGGCTGCAATGGGTTCTCATATATGGCCCATGATTGCTTTATGTTATTTTGGGGAGACACAATGATGCAAAACCCATGCCTTGCTTCAGATATCAGGATGTAAATATGAAGGATGGAGATGGTGTCAAGACATCATGAGCAAATCATCACTTTGGTGCAATCCAGGATGGCTCTAGTCTAGATGTCCCTGTTTAGCTGCTGCATAAGACTGAAAAGATGCCTTTAGTTTGTGGGCTGCCAACAGAGACTTCCTGTGCACCCCCACATATCCCGAAGCTCCCCTTTCACCTTTAAAGTGTTACAATTCACTATTACTAATTTGGACTGGCCAGTCCAGCCACTCAGGGACAGATAAAAAAATAGACCCATTCACACTAATCTTAATAGTGCAACACATGTGCAAGAAATAACCCACAGAAAACTCAAGCATTTTGACCATTCTAGCATGTTTCTAAATCAATATTTGAATACAATTCTTCTAAAAGCTTTCCACTAGATGTCACTGTTCCTGCATGCAAAGTAATAAGCCAACCATCAAATGTCAATAAATCATTGACTTTACCTATGGAAAATATTGTTTATGCATTTTAATGTTTTTGGTGATGGAAGAGCAACTTAACCTTGTTTAAGAATACCCAAATATTTTGTCTGAGTGATCCTAAGATATTACATATACCATTGAGCTGTTTTCAGTTTTCACCT
Organism: Mimophis mahfalensis; assembly: GCA_032468015.1. NCBI lineage: Eukaryota > Metazoa > Chordata > Lepidosauria > Squamata > Mimophis > Mimophis mahfalensis. The sequence continues at coordinate 163,922 of JANHFR010000626.1, read as the reverse complement.
TCCCTTGTACGTAATTTTATTTTATACCATACAGAGTATATAGCAAAAATAAATTTTGGTTAACAGGGTCTAAGTAGCACAGGAAAATATAAGCTCTTGCTCTGTATAAAATTGCTTCTAGATGTTTGCTTGTGTTTGTTGGATGACGGCCCTGGCATCCAAATCTTTAGAACGTTTAACGTAAACATGTTGCTTTATTTTCATGTTTAACTATTTATCGCACAAAGTAATGGCTTGAACATAAACATGGGTACAGGCCACTTCAGGCCCTGATAGTGCTTGTTTTTCAGAATCCTTCTATCATTCTGTCCTGTTTTGTTTCAACTTTTTTTGTAGTCTGCAGATTTACACAGGAACATATTTTTATTTCAGCACTTGAGGTCAGCGGTCACCAACCTTTGTGGCTTGGTGGCCTAGCGGGGCGGGGGGAGAGGGGAACTGGGCCACACAATCAGCATGCACACACAGTTTTACTGTAAGTTGGGCCACATGTGTATGTGCACTGGCCTACTGCTCATGCAGCCTGCTTGTGAATAGGCCACGGCCCAGTAGTGGATCACGACCCGGGGGCTGGGGAATCCCTGGTTTAGGATTTCCATAAGTTAACACTTCAAATTCATCTTACTTAAACATCAATGAAAGCACTCAGCTATGGACGTTTTGTTCAGATATCTCCATCTTTCTCTTTTTCGGCGCACAGGAAACCTCAACTAATATTGTTTTTAAACTAACCTCAGCTGTTTATGGTATCTGAACTCAGGGAGAGATAGTTTGTTTAAACTTGTTCACTTAAACAAGCCAGAATCAAATTGTTTCAAAGCCATATTTTAAACACACAACTCTTTCCCATTACATCAGTAACTATCTATTTTGTCAGTATACCACTCTTTCTTCATCTCCCATATATCTGTTCTTGATAATTGAAGCAATGTATCATTTTCCTCACAGAAGTTGCTGCTATGTTAATCATCGTTCTCCAACTTGCTGCCCTCTAAATTTGTTGGATCTATAATGCCTGGAAAACCCAGCCAGCATTTCCACCTCTGCAATATTTCTAGCTGGAGGAAAAATGCTGGTTGAATAATTCTGAACTGGACTGTCCTGAACTGATAAAAGACAATTCTATAGGTTTCTTATGGGGATGCAGTGGCTCAGTGGCTAAGACACTGAGCTTGTCGATCAGAAAGGTTGGCAGTTCAGTGGTTCGAATCCCG
>JANHFR010000616.1:125129-138937 GCA_032468015.1 Mimophis mahfalensis | reverse complement strand
TTTAATTTATTTTAACTTTTGTAATTGTATTTGTTTTAATTGCCCTGTACACCGCCCTGAGTCCTCCAGGAGAAGGGTGGTATATAAATTTGATAGATAGATAGATAGATAGATAGATAGATAGATAGATAGATAGATAGATAGATAGATAGATAAATAAAGTACAGAAGACTGTAATGCTAGGACTCTCTTTAAGGAAAGTTAGTTGCAGCTGACAGAAGATGCAGACTCTTGAAAGCTAACCCCAGAGTGAAGTTTGGGAAAGTTGCAAATAGTGACACCACCGTCTGATTCTCACTCTTCGGCAATTATCTGATAAAGAGTTTATTAAAAAGTTACTGTTTTATATATCCTTGTTCCATACCAATCTCACTGAAATGTCACCCGTGTGGTGTATCTCTGCCATGCTTCTAACCCTTGAGTTTCAACCCAGTTAATTTAATTGCATGCCTCTCGACAAGACAAGCCCAAAACAGGTTCCTTGTGTATCTCTTCCCTTGTACATTCATTATGACCCTGTTCTCTCTAGCAAAGTAAAATTATTTATATTATTAAAAACCCATTGTAGCTATTCCCCAAAATGAAATTGCGGTGTTCTCAGTATGGACTTTAGAAGATGCTTTTGAAGTTTTGAGTCATTCGATGATTTTAAAATTAATTTCATGTCCAATGATACGCACTTGCTCAAAGATTGTTTTATTCCTCACCCTATAGTTAGAAATGATTGCAATGGAAAATCCAGCAGATTTGAAAAAGCAGTTGTATGTAGAATTTGAAGGAGAACAAGGGGTTGATGAAGGAGGAGTTTCCAAAGAATTTTTTCAACTAGTTGTAGAAGAAATCTTCAACCCCGATATTGGTAAGTAAGTAATTTGCACGGTTAGTGTGTGGTTAATTGCACTCCTCACGATTTTTTCACTGCATGTTCTGTGATTAAAGTATTGTGCCAAGAGAGAGGATACCCAACGTCAAGTCCATCTCCTGTCATGGAAATTTGCTGGATGAGGGCCACACTCAACCAGCCCTGCCTTGTTGTTCTGAGGAAAAAGTAAATGAATATCTCCTTGTAAGATACTTTGAGCTGATTTGGGACGGGGAAGTGAGATACCAAATAAATGAAGCATTTACCCATGACATCATTGGGCAGAATCTGCTGATTTCAAATAAAAATGAAATTGACACGGTTTCATGCAGTACCCAAATTACTGAAATACCTTTAAGTTTTGATGTGACTTTATGAATTTGGGGCTACTATTAATTTGTTTAGATGTTTAAATATTTGTACAAATACATGTGCACACATGAAATCACATGGTCCTGATTATTACCTAAATTGATTGTTGATTCCTGCTGTAATTGAATCCTTTTGCTTTGACTCTATTTAATACAGAAGATGGAAATTGTTCATTTTTTTATCTCAGAGGAGTTTGCTTTCTATTCACTCAGTAATGATTGGGTTTCGTTCAGGTTTTTTTTAAATCTACTTCAGTAAAATTACCTAATATCCTAAAAAAGATACATGCCATTTTTGTTTGTAAAAATGCACACAAAATGTCTCCTTCAACAGAAATATCTTCCACATTCAAAGATAGTTACAGTTTCATGTTTCCTTAGATAGTTACAGTTTAATGTTTCCCTTAAATGGTAGGAAAAGTGTACAAGTTGTTTTTGACATAGGTATTTAATAAGCAATTTTATTTCATGCTCTCTTCCATTGTGCTTTTATGGGTTCAAAAGTTTGGAAAGCTTGTACTCTGTTTTTTTTCTGAATCTATATAGTATTAAAGAAAATGACAGAAAAGTCACTTGTTACTCTTGATAAAAGCCTGAACTCTTGGTCATTTTCCCTCAATGCTCAGCTTTTAAAGTTCTGTTCATCTGAAATGAATATAGGGAACAATGGTGGCTTTATCATTTTGGGCTTTTATACAAAGTGTAGATTTTATTCAATGTTCTGAACAGTATATTGTTAATTAAAGTGACTAAATAACAGTGAAAAATGAAAAATTCATAATCAGAAAATGTCTAGTTATTGAATTGTGCTCATTAAATCTGAAATCCTGTAACTTTTTTTTTATATACATATATAGGAATGTTCACTTATGATGAGTCCACAAAATTGTTTTGGTTTAACCCATCCTCTTTTGAAACTGAGGGACAGTTTACACTGATTGGAATTGTATTGGGCCTGGCTATTTACAATAATTGTATTCTGGATGTCCATTTTCCAATGGTTGTCTACAGGAAATTAATGGGCAAAAAAGGAACTTTCCGTGATCTGGCAGATTCTCATCCTGTAAGTCCTTTAAAGTTTTCCTACTCTTTGAAAGTACGCGCTTCAGTGTTGTCATATTGTAAACCTGATCCTATAGTACAGTGGTACTCACCCTTCCTAATGCCACGGCCCTTTAATGCAGTTCCTCATGTTGTGGTGACCCCCAACCATAAAACCGTATAAGTACATTATGGAAATATGTGTTTTCCGATGGTCTTAGGCGACCCCTGTGAAAGGGTCGTTCGGCCCCCAAAGGAGTCACGACTCACCGGTTGAGAACTGCTGCTATAGTATATTCTGAATGTTTACCTTTGTATGGCTGTGTACATCTCTTAATTTTAATTTAGAAAACTTGTAAAATGAGGATGAATATTGTCTCAGAATTCCATAGAGAATAATAATTTTCTGAGATTGTATTCAGCACTGCATTTGTAACAAGCTATCAAACATATGACTGCTAAGGTGGATTTTAATAATATTAGTAGTCAATAAGATTTGTACACATCTATGAAATATATTCTAGAACTTTCTGCTAACCTTAAAAAAGATGACCATGGACTGTTATTTGTCCATAGCAGAATTCAATATTTACAGGCTTTATTTAGAAAAACACTGCCAAGATCAGCAGTGATGTGGCTATGAAGTGTATAATGTGGCTTTTCCTCAGGATGCCTTAACTAACAAAGGTTCTTTGTTATTTCTTTTTAAATGGTTGTGTAATTGTAACATTGCACACTAGCTTGTTCCAGGTGATTGAGGCTAGAGTATGAGATAGCAAAGCCACATTTTGAGGAAGGAATAACTCCCAGATTCATTAGCTTGTGATTAAGTTACCGGTATGCTCCCAATATTGCATAGGTTTTTTAAATGAAGGAAAACTGATTAGAGGAATGGTGATGAGTGATTTAAATTTTGTGACATTTTAAGCCAAATTTACCATCTCTTTTCCAGCTATAGGAAGCAGTAAAAACAGCTTTTAAAAGACAGCTTTATTAAAACAAGGCATCCTTTGGGGAAAGAAACAAATTAAGGCCCTTCCTTCTTCTCTCATCAAATTCTCAACCTCCAACAGTCACTTTTAATATTCAACTTACTGTTACAACTAAATGCCTACATCTAGCCTGGTTCTTAATGTTTATACACATTCTATGCATCAGGCTTCCTGTAGTGCTTTTTAAGGTTACATGAAATATATGTACTGTTTTAGGTTCTCTACCAGAGCTTAAGAGACTTATTGCAGTATGAAGGAAGTGTGGAAGACGATATGATGATAACCTTCCAGATATCTCATACAGATCTCTTTGGTAATCCAATGATGCATGATTTAAAGGAAAATGGAGATAAAATCCCTATTACAAATGAAAACAGAAAGGTAATATTATATGGCTGCCACCAATTATACAGTGATTATCTAAGTAAGTGGTATTCTAAAACTGCAAAGAGAGCATATTGAGTAAATACACGTTGCAATCTATTTGTATTATGCACATTCATTTTTTCAGGACCTCTGCTTATATGATTTGCATTGTTTTGAAATACTGCAATGAACCTTGCCACAGTAGGGACAAAAAGTATATAGAGCCCTAAAGTCTGCTCCCAACCTTTTTTTAGCCATTCTAAGTATTGCCATAAAATTTCAACTAAAGCTTCTTAAGAGCTAGAATTTTACCTTAGATAAGTGAAGTTTGTGCCTGACTAGAAGCTGAATTTCTCTGATGTTTCTAACTGCATTTCTGATGCATCTTGTATGCATATATCGGTCTGGCTTCCTTTACAGGCACTGAGATTACAATTTTCAGAATTCCTAACCATTTCCTAGAATGCACTAGGTTGAGGGAAGATAATGATGGATATGTTCTCTAAGCTTGGATTTTCATTTACAGATATTTCAGTACCTACTTAAATCCATCTTCAGTCCTGAAGATGTTATGGGAAGAAGGGAGTAATGAAACATCTGCCAATGAAAAACTAAGCCCAGAGAATCCTAGCGATTCAAACCTTCAGCCCTGAGCTTCATATATTCTCTATCGTCAGAAGAATAGTATATAAGGAAAGAAACCATGAATGCAGCCTGTGCTTTGGTGTAAAATAAGGCTTTCTTGGTTTTTTTAAAAGCTAATATTTTTTTTTAATTTAAAAGTAAAATAAGAGGTGACAAATAATCAAATAATGTAAAAGCAAGTCAGGACAGCACATCAGTAACTTTATTAGTTACTATTAAGTTCAGTTAATTGACAATCATAGCACTTGATTTTACCTTCAGTAAAAATATACCTTGTGTTAGATAGGAATCCCTTTGTTAAGGAATCGAAAGCCACTGTTCACTAGCAACTTAACTTAAGAAAAGTTCTAATGACTTCATTAGATTTCAGCCTTGTAAAGGTGAATGGTAAATAAACAAAACATGAAATACTTGTTTATGAAATAATTTGAAGGTTGTAGAATCAATCATATCTTACAGATGTGTAAGTCTTAGGGCTACAAGAGGAAGTTCATATCTAGTTTTTGAGAGGATGATGGGAAGAGCATAGTTCTGTTTATTTGAGAGAAAGGCTCATACCTGATCTAGTAAAGAAGCTTGGTATTGTCTGCTTTTTTTCATTAAACAGGAATTCGTTAATCTGTATTCTGACTACATTCTGAACAAATCAGTGGAAAAACAATTTAAGGCCTTTCGAAGAGGATTCCACATGGTAACCAATGAATCTCCCCTAAAATATTTGTTTAGACCTGAGGAGATTGAATTGCTTATTTGCGGAAGTAGGGTAAGGCATTTAATTGAAATGGGGAAAAAATATTGGTTTTGCTGTTGGTGCTAAATTGTACAATGGTGATATGGTATATTCTATTTACAGAATCTAGACTTCCAAGCCCTAGAAGAAACCACAGAATATGATGGTGGCTACACGAGAGATTCTCTTATAATTAGGTATGGGGACTAAGCTTTTCTATGTATAGCTATAAGAAAGCGATACTTATATCTCCAAACAAGGAGAATAACCAAATATGATACAATTCTCACAATTATAAAAGAAAAGGAAAAATTTGAAAGCCTTAAATCTCTAGCTAGACTTTCCAACAAGAAATTTCAAGTGATGGGCATGGTTGCCAAAATAAAAGTAGTAAAAAATGGAGTGATCTCCATTTCTTATTTGTGAAACTGCCAGATTCTACAAAGCATCAGTTAATTCTCTGTATGCATTTATTGGCGTCACAATCAGTCTCTCTATGCCTTAAAATTTATATTTTATCATGTATAAATAGCTTCTATTTCATGACTGCTTTGAGTGGTTGATAAAGTTAGTTTTGCCAGCATAGAAATCCCTTGGGTTTTTCCAAAGAAGAGGGCAAGACCAAGTTGTCTCATGATTCCTGTATTTTTTTTACCAGCTAGCAGTGTATGCTTATTAGCACTTCAACAATCTTGGATTGTATAGGGGAAACATTAGACATTTCTCCTCTAACTAGTGAATAAAGCTTTCTTACTCTCAACTGAGTAACTAGGTGTTGCATTGGTGGAAATACGTTATTTGCTTCCCTCAAAAGAAGGTAATAAGAAAGTCCCCACTATTAAAGATGGAATCCAGTCATAGCAAGATCCATGTGGATATATGAGATACTCTGCTTATGCAAGCATCATAATTGATGAGTTGTAGTCTCCATACATAGGGGGATTTCAGTTTTGACAGCCACTTTCATATAATTTTGAAATATCCCAATCAATCATTCCTAAAAAGAAAATAAATCTGTGCTGAGCTTTCTGCAGTCCACCTATTTTAGCTGGACTGATGCAACCAGATTTTCTTCTGTATAAGTTATTTTAGAGATTATGTCTTTAACAAGACAGGAAATTGTATTTTATATTATAATCTTGTGTCTGTGGAGATTCTCTGTCATCCAGGTCATGGTTGTCCCAAATCTCAAAGAGGCAACTGGACTTTCTGGTTTTTCTTTGAAGACATTTCATTTCTCATCCAAGAAGCTTCTTCAGCACTGGTTGGATGGGGAGGAATGGAAGGATTTATACTTCCGGTCAAACAGCTGGTCAAATGAGTATGAGCATGTTAGATTGTCTGCAAGGAGTATACATCCTTCATTCCCCACCACCAGTCAGAGCTGAAGAAGCTTCTTGGATAGAGAGCAAAATGTCTTCCAAGAAAAACCAGAAAGCCCAATTGCCTCTTGAAAAAGCGTCTTTAGGATGATTATAATCTTGTATTGGCTACTTCTGAAGCAAATGTCAAAAGGCAAGTTTTGTGCAGATTATCTCTAAGCGGTCATTTGTGTTATTTGCACTGCATACGGTTTCCTTTTTTCATTTAATTATCACTTCTGCAGGGAATTTTGGGAAATAGTCCATTCATTTACAGATGAGCAAAAAAGACTGTTCCTCCAGTTTACAACAGGGACAGACAGAGCACCAGTAGGAGGACTTGGAAAACTAAAGATGATTATAGCCAAAAATGGCCCTGACACCGAAAGGTAAAGTCTTTTTAAATTCAGAAATAGATAGGAAATGTACTTAAGCAATAGGATTTCAACTTCATCTCAAATGAGGGTGATATAAACTCACCCATAATAGCATCTGAATAACCTAATTCTTTAAAAAGTGAAAAATAAAACATGGATAAAATATCAGTATTTCTTATGCTAAGCTAATAGAACTGTTTATATTTCAAGACAATTCTGAGATTTGGTTCTTTTCTTTCTCCAGGTTACCTACATCTCATACATGCTTTAATGTCCTCTTGCTTCCGGAATATTCCAGCAAAGAGAAACTTAAGGAGAGATTGTTGAAGGCCATCACATATGCCAAAGGATTTGGCATGCTGTAATGAATTAAATAAAAGGGATAAAACGATTGGCAATGGTGTCCCTGTCCAAAAATCAGTAAGAGAAAACCCACAAAAGGCCATAAGCTATAGCAAGCAAGCTACTGTGGTCACCTGTATTTGGGCCTCCCTTCTTCACTTGGGGACTCTGGGCTGGAACAGCAGATTTCAGCTGCTTCTATGAACAAATTATTTTCTTTTAGCGTGAAAGTGTTACATATTCTTTCACTTGTATGTACAGAGAGGTTTTCCTGAATATTTATTTTAAAGGGTTAAATCACTTTTGCTTGTGTTTTATTACTGCTTGAAGTTGAGCCTTTTTGAGTATTTACAAGAAAACGAAACTGTACCCTCCCAAGGAAAATATTGCCATCATTTGTAGATTGTGTAACCTTTAAGTATGTGCTACATTTTTGTCCCAGTTATCAAATCAAAATTGGGAACTGTACTTTTTGAACAGTTTTGCTTTTAAAACTTGAAGTCTTGGAAAACAAAATGGTGTGATGCAATGACTGCTGTTCTAGCCCCCAAAGACATTTGTGGAAAAGCATTAGAATCAATAAAGATGGAAGGGAGAACTTGGAATGTTAAATTTACAGCCTTCAGACGTTTACTTTTAGTCACAGCGCAACAATTAAACAAAAACAAAAAAAAGTCATTTCATTATATATGTTGTCTTTCACATGTCTCGTAGCCTACCAGGTTTTTAATTAGCAAGATTTCTAGTCATATAGAAATGTGAACCTAGTTAATTTCACCTTTTTCTTTTTAAGAAAAAAATTATTTACTGAGAAAAGTGCATTTCAGCCAAACAACTTTTAGAGTGTAGGAAAATGTGGGAGAATCAGAATGTTGGGTCTATAAACAAAAGCATGTGAAGTGCACTTAAAAAGAAGCTATTGATTTCTCTTACGTTGACATTTTAAATAGAAAATTCAGTCTTCCCTGCCAGCGTTTTTAAAAAATGTACTGCTGTTTCTTTATCAAGGCATATGATCAGTGCTGCAGCAAGGAAATCCCTTTTCTTTCTCCTCCTCTAGCAACAGGGGAAAATGATTTTTAAAGGACATCTTTGCATTGTAACACTCCCAAGTTATTCATTCAATGTGTAGAAAATAAATCCTAAATTCACTTCTCTCTTTAACGTGGCATATCGTAAGTTCAGAATGTAAAATTTTTACCTTTCTACAGAGCATCCCTGCACATTGCTCATTGCTGCTATTACAGTATGAATAAAAGGATCATACATGTTTTATCAAGACAATATAGGTGGTGTTCCTCTCACTGTAGATGTGTAGAAGTGAGCTTGTGCCTTGGTGATAGCTAATCCTGTAATTGGTGCGGAATTGGTATTAGTGAAAAAGACTAAACTCTGAAATCCTTTGAAGGGGGAAAAATGCCTTTCAGGATTGCTTTATTTTTTTAAAAAAATAATAATAATAGAAACAGGCAATTCTTCTGTAACTACATTGTCAAATAAAATAACAATGCTGGTCCAGTGACCAAACGAAGTCATGTTCTGAGTATATTAGGTCCAAATATCATTGGAATTCCTTGGTGATGAAGGATAAAATCGTGGAATAGAAAGACTTCAGTATTATTGTAAACCTCACAATCAGTAGAATTGAAATGGGCTCATGGTTTTCAGCACTCAAACATTTCTTGACATAAATGGAATGAGAAATGGTGGAAATAAGTGGAATGTTTACTCACATTAAACATGCCAGTAGGAAAGAAGCAAAATGTTTCATTTAGTGACCTCTTCCCAATAATTATTTGATTTATACAGTAATATTTTAAATTACAGAAGATAGAAAGCAGAAACAAAGCAGTTGAAATCATTTTCTAGTTCTTTTGGGACTGGAACATTCTTGATAGAAATATCAAAGTTTTCTTTAATTCTCACTTGTACAATAAGATTTGCATAGCTGGGATCCTGTTTTCTGTTTTCAAAAAATGTAAGACTACATTAATAGCCCTTAAACAGAAACATTATGTTAATCTAGAATTACACATAGTGAGTATATTGTGACTACTTTCAATGTGCTAAAAATAGCAGTTGTGGGAATCTTGACAAATGATATCCATTCATGACTGAAGTGAATGGCTACAGGTTGAGCCCGGAATTACAGTCATAATTTCAATGTGCAGCCTGCTTTTACAATGGTCATTAAGCAAATGTGTTTTTCCCCCATAGGTTTTTTTTTTTTTTTTTTTTTTTGCCAGAAACCAAAAGTAAACACCAAAAACAATAAAAAAAAGTCATAAATCAAAGTTACATGACTTCAGGACACTGCAAACTGCTATATAGTGAGCCAGTTGCCAAGTGTCCAAAAATGTAGTTACATGATTATGGAAGGGGATTATGATCTTTATAACTCTGAAAAAGAGTTGTAAGTCTGGAATGGTCTGTTGTAACTTTGAACAGTTGTTAAGCAACGCCTTGTAAGTCAACTGTACTAATTTGTCCAACATGGTTTAAATGACAGATTTATTTGAAAGAATTCACTGTCAAAGAACAACTTTGTAGAATCAATTAATAGCAAGATCAGAAAAGATCCTCATCTGAGAATTCTGGCAAGCTTCAATCAGTCAGAATAAAAACTGACTACAGGAAGCTGCTCTGTAGATGTTGCTGAATGTCACACTCCCCATCTTAGAAAACCATGGAAATGACTTGCAGAAAAACCACCAGAAGTACTCCTTAAGGCAGGGGTTCCAACCCCCTGGTCTGTGGACCGCTACCAGGGTGTGGCATGCCAGAAACTAGGCTGTGCAAACAACCAAAGCCCCATACGTAGGACTCAGGCAGCACACGAAACCACACACACCTCCAGTCCGTGGAAAAAAAACTCCATGGAACCAGTCCTTGATGCCCAAAAGGTTGGCGGGCGCTACCTTAATAAAATGAACATAGTATTAGGGAAGATGTTCAGACTGGCTCCTCCCTGACACATTGGTGGTGTATGAGAGTGGGAAAGTAAAACATTAGCAGACTTCCAAGATTGATGTCAGCTATAGGAGATAGACCAGCTCAGGAAACTAATTCCAAAGGAAAGCTAGGATTATACTAGATTGGCTTAGGCCAGGGATGTCAAGCTCATGTCGTCATTGCATCATCATGTGACATATTGCGACTTTTTTCCCCCTTCACTAAACTGGCCGTGGCCATGAGTTTGACAGCCCTGGCTTAGGCTAAAGTCTTCCTCTGAGTATAGTTTTTGAGCTGACCTTATAGAGCTAACACCAGCAGCTGCATTAAATTGCTAGGAATTTTCCCAAGTTCTAAGACTCCCACTTGAGCTATAAGACCCATGTTAGATTCTATGTATGGCAAAGAATTATAATAGGTTAAAATTACATGGGTTGCATGTAACAACCAAGAAGTTATTTTGGGATGCACTAGTACTATTGATTTCTCTTACTAACTAGGCTCATGCACAGTCTTAACTATTAAAAAAATAAATGCTTTAGTTTTAGTCCAGTATCAGAAAACTCAAGAGAGACTATCTCTTGGGAATCAAGTTAAGAAAGAGCCATTTTCATTTTAATAGAAGACCAACATGGCATATGAGGATTATGTGCCCATAGACATTTCTTCTGGAACCAGCCTGACCTGGTCTTTCCATATTAAGAGGGAGGGAAAGTGTACCATTTTCTGAGTGCTCCCAGTTTTCAGTTTTCATTTCATCACAGGCTTACAAATGTTCAAAAATAAATGAAAAAAGTGCAGAATAATTTTTAGATTTAAAAAAAAGGTGTTGGATTCTTAGTGACTCCTATTCTAGCACATTTGATGTAATAAAAGTTCACAGGCTAAACCATTTAAATTACTATGAGAATTAATTCTTAACCTGTTTTTATTTACATAAATCACATATTTGCATGTTAATAGAGACAGAAAAATAATTATAGCAGTAAATTGCAACTGTTCCAAGAAATGGAGAAGCTGCAAGTTAATAACTGCATCCAACCCCTTCCTTCACAAGTTTAATTTTGCATACAATCAAAAAACTGAATTATAATGTTCAAATTCTTTAAAACGATAAGAAAAGGCAGCTTGATAAAAAGGACACAAAGAGGATCCCATTGTTATTGTTAGTTTTGCTAAATGGTCAGATCTGATTTAAATATATGAATTTTTTTAATATTAAAAGAATACTTTATTAATCTACAAGTTACTAGGACTGAAATGTCCCAGTTTAATTTTTGCTTCAAATTAAGCTCTCATATTTTAAGGATTAATTATACTTTTTTACAATCATGGGGTTTAAATGCATGTTGATTTTCAAAATAAATAATCCATTTTTATTCTATACTTTGTCACAATTCAGATTGCTCAAATCAAAACAGTCTGAAAGGTGACAAAGTGTAGAATAAGAGTTGATTACTCACACTGAAGATTTAAACCAACTAATAGAATAAGGTACAGAAAAGATAGGAAATGTCTGTTTCCACAAGCTTGAAACAGACAACAAGTAATGATTTTCATATATTTTTCATATTAATCAAGTGTATAGAAGATTGGAAAGGATCATTCTAAGTTGTGATGGTTAAGATCACTTAACTTTCCCTGCCTGTTTTTCATCAGGGCAGGAACAGAAAACATTTGCAAAAGATATTCCCAATACATACTTGGATTCTAGTAAATGATGAAGCACCACTTAAGAAACATAAAAGGGTAGTCTCTTTTAGTCAATATTAGCCCCAGAACAGCTCTTAGTCTTGGAAAGAAAATTGTCCAAGTCTTGTTTTGTGACCAATTGATTAGGGTTATTATTCAGCCAGTGTCTTTCGATGAGATTCTCTTCAGTACGTAACTTATTGTAATATTCCCACATTAAAATATCTAATGGCGTGTCTTTTTTGGTGAAATCCATGTCCAGTTTCTTTATTGTATTGCTTAGATGGTTGATCTCTGAACCTATTGGATTCCATTTTCTCTGCTCCTGAGTGTTATCCCATACAAAATCCCAGTTCATCTGACATTTCTGCCCTATTTGCTCCTGCAGTCTGTCAGAGTAATAGTCCTGTAAATGGCAGACCCTTTCTTGTTTTAAAGTGGCAACTTTCTCAAGAAAGAGCTTGATCTTGTCATTTAAAAAGTCACAATGGTGTACTTTTAAATTTTCATTCTTGCTGTTGCATGTTTCAAAAGGTATGTAGTCCAAATTTAAGAAAAGACTCCGTGAATTTGGTCTCCATTTGTGACTTCTGCTCTTAGCATTTGGGCATTTTTCTTTTGAAAAATCCCCTTCTGGACATCTCAGGGATGAAGACGTACTAGGATCTGTAGCCCGATGTGCCGAATGCAATGGCTGGGGGGAGATATTTGCAAAGCCATACTTCACACTGGATAATCTGCCTTTTTCTTGATGACGGGCAGTGTGGGACCTTTTGTGTCTAGCAGTGCTGGCAGATTGAATAAAAACAAGCTGACCTTCAGAAGCTCCTTTCGCACCTGAGGTAACCCTCTTCTGACCTTGCAGTTGAGCATTCATTTCCACTGCAGCTGGAACTGAATTCTGTTGCTCTTTAATTTCAGGTTCCTTACCTTGCCAGGTTTTGTAGCTGCTGTGACTGTTAGTGGCAGAGACAGCAGCTTGCTGTCTACATGGAGCTGAAATAGCTCTGGAGGCTTCTGTATTCTGCAACAGAATTCCAATCGCTTTCTTACTATCATCAGTCACAACAGAATGCAGATTTGGAAAGAGACTCCGAGAGAGTTGTTTGACGAGCTCTCGGTCACCCAACAGCTTGGCGTGAGCCAATTCAGATTTCCTGAGCTTCATGGTGAATCTGTTGTACAAGATCCTTTGGTCAAGAATTATGGAATTTTCAGCTTGTTTTTTAAGGGAGTTTAGAATCTTAAGCTGCTTATTTAACAAGATCTCTTCTTTTTCATTGAAAGAGGAAGCCAGCTGGGATTTCTCTCCGACTTTGAATTTAGCTTTTTCATCCATCATGAAACGGGAGCCTGGAAATTTAAATCTGAAGCCACAACCCATGCTTAGGTTTTATAATCTTTTGACTGCTCATTCTTCTTTTCACAGCAAATCGTATTTAGACATTCAACAATGTGTGTTACTGGAGTGAGCAACGTGTTTTTGGACTTCCCCCAAGACTGATTGTGAATCTCAAGAAACCTTGACCTGCTGTATCAACAGTCAAGGGTTTGTTGATCAGATCAAGTTCCTTATCTTTGTTGTTAAGGAAGCAAAAATGAACGCCTTCTCTTGAAAGATAATACCTGGGCTGGTGGATTTATTTGATCCCTGGCATGAAAGACCTGTAGCTAACAAAACTATTGAATTTTGCAGGAGTCCACTACCGTTTTCTATAACATTAGATTAAACGTTATACATTAGACTTCGTTTTTTAAAGAAATTGCTCCAGTTTCAAAGATCATGTCTTGCAAAGTGGAAGAACTAGCCTATGTATGTATGTATATGAATGTAAAGAACCCATACCTTTGGCTCTAATTCTGTTCCATTCCTGGTCACTATGTGGAGCTTTAAAAAAACAACAACAATAGTACATGGCATGTAGTAATCACATAAATGATTGTTAGACTTGTTTTAATATATTTATTTATTTATTTATTTATTTATTTATTTATTTATTTATTTATATACCGCCCTTTTCCGAAAAGGACTCAGGGTGGTTTACAGGGCTTTAAAAACATACAATACAAAAATTAA
>JANHFR010000616.1:59853-72412 GCA_032468015.1 Mimophis mahfalensis | reverse complement strand
CCACGCATCTTCAAACTACCAAAGTTGAGAAACACTGCTATAAACCAAATATATTGACCCAGAATATGGAAGAAGGGAAGGAAAATTCCAACAATAGTTTAGCTCACTTCCATTTGCTTAAAGTTTTTTTTCTATAATTACCTGGAGTTCTTTTATCCAAACTATAGCATCTTCTATATTTTCTTCATTAACTTCAGCAAGTCTGTCTTTCCAGGCTATTGCTTCAGCATCAAATTTAACGAAGTTAAACTTGGTTTTGTTTTGAAACTGTTCCTGTAAGAAATCATCTGTTGAATGATTTCTCTGAAAGAGAAAAGTCATATCCCCTTTGCCCACCTACCATTCCACCTTGTCATCATATTTGAGAAGCAGTCAGCTATGGGGATGATATTTCATTTGTCTAGCAAATATGTATCAAATATTTTTGAAAATGTAATTCGCTTAAAAATATTGTCTACCTGTAATCTAATTTTCTCTACGAGGTACTCACAAGAAGTTTGGGAGCTCAACATTGCCAGAATTCCCACCCAGCATAGCAAATTTATTTACTTACTTACCGTACTTACTTACTTATAAAATTTATTTGCCACCTATCTCGTATCCAATAATTATGGGTGGCTTACAACATAAAAACAGAAGACATTAAAGCCATCCATTATAAACCAGTGTCAACACAGCAATTGATGACCCTATCACTAAAGAACAATGATATGGGGAATGCCCTAATTTATTGTCTGCCATTCCATCTGAGAAAATGGACTTAGGAAATATCTTCCACTTGGAGGGAAATAGTAGAACATTGAGGAGGAAGAATAAGATTCTAGCCCAGTTCCAACAACTCCAGGGAAGATTGGAAAAGATTCCCCTCAGAACTCATTCCAGGTAGCACATATTCAGTTAAAGAGACCAACAACAGAGGAAGTCCTCAACCACAACTGAACCAATATTTTGTATGGTAAGTGAGACAGTTGTTAGATGAATTTTATCCCATTTTATGACCTTTCTTGCCACAGTGGATTGGTCAGTTAAGTGAATCTGGCTTCCCTATTGACATTGCTTGTCAGAAGGTCACAAAAGGGATCACACAACTGTCATAAATATGAACCAGTTGTCAAGTGTCAAATTTTGATCATGTGACCATGGGGATGTTGCTATGGTTGTTAAGTGTGAAAAACGGTCATAAGTCACTTTTTTCAGTGCCATTGTAACTTTGAATGGTCACTAAAAAATCTGTTGTAAGTCTAGGACAATCTGTAAAAGGCAACTTGGTAGATCCCTTTCAGAAAAATTCTACATCAGGACACTTCACCTAAACAGCTGTCACTCACTCTTATGAGCTGATATATTTTCTCCTTCACCACAGGCAGTTTGTATATCATAGACTGAGATACATCGATGAGGATACAGATGTGGTCTTCTGTGACATCTCCAAAGAGAGCTCGGCTTCCTTTCTTAAGGTCCTGAATTCTATACAAGAATACTTTTTTACATGAAATGAAAGGCATAGCAAGAATGATGTCTGAAATGCTTGCTTCCCAGTACCTTAACAGTCCTACATAATTTTATTTTTATTAATTTAATACAAAGGACAAAAGACTGCCAAGTAAAATCACTTTAAGACAAAATAAATATTACTAAGTAAAATACATTTTAAATTGGAAGATAAAGATTACCGTATTTTTCGGACCATAAGACGCACCTGACCACAAGACGCACCCAGTTTTTAGAGCAGGAAAACAAGAAAAAAATACTCTGAACCAAATAGTACTGGTATACTAAAATATTTAGCTCCGTCGTTCTGAGAGTGCTTGCCCCTGCTAGTGCATGCACTGGACAGCATTTGGACCATAAGATGCACCCTCATTTCCCCCCCCCCACTTTTGAGGGGGAAAAAGTGAGTCTTATGGTCCAAAATTTACGGTATTGGAAAACTTGCAGGAAGAAATATAATTTCAAGGCTATATAGAGTTTATGAGTTAGTAGCATGTTAAAGTAATTGTCAGTCACTGAATTGGGATTACAATTTCCACTATTCTCAACACACAAGACCTAAAACATCAAATGAGAATTAGGAACAATCAGTTTGTAGGCGTCATACTACTATGTAACTATGCCATCACATTTCCTTAACCTAATCTACTTTACGGGGTTATTGCAAGGGTAAATTTCAATTGGACTTCCCTTTGAACAAAAGTGGAATATGAACAACAAAAGTAAATGCAGACTAAAGCTCACGCTGGCAGTTTTAACAAGGCACTATTCAGAGTTTCATTATTATTTATTAACATACATCCTACAAATATTGAATATTCAATATTAAAGAAATAATACTTGCTTTTAGAAGCTCCCTGGTAACTCTAAGGAATGGTTTAGTTCAAATTGTATTCAAAATCTCATAGATTAAAAAAAATAAAGTAGGACTTGAATAGTCATTATTTCAACATGATGTTAATGTCTTAAAAGAGATGTATGACTAGCTTGGGATCTGTACTTTTAGAACCTTGGCCAATATTTTAGTAAAATATATGTAAAATATATGTACAGAATAATGTAATGTTTTTACACTTGAATTTCATTAAAAATAAGATATTAGGTTTGAAGGTCATGGAATAGAATTATGCTACTCAAATGAATTTTCATAAATGAATATATACCCACATTTGATATCGCAGTTAGAAATCCACTGCTCAATTTCTAAACAATCAGAGTACCTAACACTAAATATTAGAGTATTTGGACATTTCAAAATCATTTTAATAGGATACATCAGTCCTTTTTTCATCACAAGATCTATCTTTAAAAACGATACTGTATTATCAGGATACTAACCTTTCTTCCATTTGATGAAGAGCATTCTTCACTTTATTTTTGAAATCTTTGCATCTTTCTTTATCCAAATGTAAATGAATTAAAGACCCATCTTCCAATGCTGTACATATAAAATTGCTGCAGTATTTGGCATGGATTACCTTTTTATTTGACTCCTAAAAGAACAAAGATTTCCTCTTTGAGTATGATTTCTTAAGTCTGCTCCAACTTTAAAACCAGTACAGTAGATCTAAATGGGTTTGAAATGAATTCAATTAAATGGTGTACAACAGGATAAGAGAAGCAGAGGCCTTGTAAACTTTTGATCAGCTTTGTCTCAGCCAATGCAATTTAAATATTCTGAAGTACAATCTTCTAAAGCAGGGGTGTCAAACTGCATTGTCATGGCGGCGTCACGTGACCTATCAGGACTTTTTCCTCCTTTGCTAAACCGAGAGGGGGCAGGACCAGCACATGATGCATCTGGCCTGCAGGCTGCAAGTTTGACATGTTAGGATTTTGGGGAAAAAGGAAATAGAGACCAATGGATCGCAGTGCTTTCTCCCTTGCAAAAAAGATGCTAAGTCCAAAACAATATCTTCAACGTGGTTTATTCTCCCAAATTCAGAAAAAACAAGGCAATTCTCTTTGTTTCAGGAAAATATCCCATGCCGGGATTAGGAGCAGCAGGAACTAAAGAAATCTCTCAAGGGAGGATGAGAAAGGAGACTGTACTCTTCAAAGTAAAAGCAAGGAGAGACAGAAAACAGGAACCGAGGAGGGGTTATATCCCCTCAGAGGTACCTCCTCCAAAACAGTCAGTGTCTCAGATTTATGACAGCCTGGGTTTTTCCATTCAGGTAAGGAAAGAAAGAATGGCAGTGATTAGCACACAAATCTCTGACATGACACCCCTGCCCTACGGAGACTGGGATGTTGTGAATTATAATATAGCATACTGGTGACAAGACCAAATAGATCAAGAAGCTTGAAACACAGTTTTCTTTACTGTGCAAAGGGGATGGAGGGAAATGAAAAACCAAATCTATAGGCAATCTCCTGTTTGCCTCTTTTCTGCAATTGCATTGCTTTCAATGTGTAGAAGAACAAACTCACTCTTGAAAGTCCTTTTCATTCTCTGTCAGGCGGAAGGGAAGGTCAGGCAAAGGAGAGATTGCCTACAGAAATTGATGAGTTTTTTTTAATCCCCTCTCCGGACAGACCAGAGAAATAGGAGAGAAAGGGATTTCAAGAGAGCAAGGTGTTTTGCATAATGTACCTGTAGCTGCCCGACCCAGGTTGTGACACAATCACAGTGTTTTCCATGTATTCAAGACAGTAAGCAGGCACTCAAGCATTCCAAATGGTGGGGAGTGTAAATAAAAGCCAAAAGTGTCAAACTTTGTCTTGTCTCTTTCCAGCCAGAAAGCACAGCCATATGATTTCCCACTTAGTGACCACTTTTCTTAGTGACGGAATTGCTGATCCCCATTAGGGTTACTCAATGAGACTATCTAAATGCACAGGCATGCCTCTGACGTCAGGAAGCAAATAAAAAATTTCTCCCAGTACATTTCAATAACCTATTGGGGGATTCAAATCAACTAATTAATGTATACAAGCGGTCTTCATTTAATATCTGCAATTGGGATTGGCAACTTGGACACCGAGTGAAACTATGATTATACTTAATGATCTTACTTCAACTTCCCTTTGCTTTACAGACCTGTAAACGCAAGGATTGGTCACAAAATTACTTTTCATCTCAGTTGTAAACTGAACAGTTGCTAAGTGAGACAGTTGCTATATGAGTACTATCTAAGTACTTAACTTAGATTCCTTTATTTCAATGAAGCATTAAATTTAGCTATTAGGGTCAGTCTGAATCCAATATATTTCTTGAGAAAAGTAATACAAAATCGTTCCAGATGTGATGGTTCTTGGGAACTGAAATACAGTCATTCCAGATGTGATGCTTGAGATGCCTTTTCTTTGAAAAATCCAAAATCAGTTTGGCTAAATATGTGAACACTTTTTAGAGGATTAAGAGAACAGCAGCCGTACTCTTTACCCCATTCAGATACAATTCCTCACCAGTTCTAAATCTTGCTAGAAAAACAATGAAATCCTGTAAGTAGAAGTAAGTTCAAATGAAGTTTTCTACTATAGACCTAACAAAACCTGGAAATCTATTTGATCACCCACTAACCCAACCCCTACTCCACCCAAAAAAAGTAGAAAATTATAATACCACAATGAAAAGATTTCTTACAGCATTTGTCTGAAGAGATTCATCTTCTGGCTTGGTTTTTATATCTACAATTCCATTTACATGACGAAAAGCGCAATCAGAAAAAGCTGTAGGTATGGTCAGTTTCTGGGCTTTCAAGCCATTCTTCTGGAGCCACTCTCTGGAATTCACAAAATGTTTTACTTCTGGCTCATATTCTGTTTTATCCATTTCTTCTGCTGATATAAAAATATTAATAAATAAACATGTGCCAAATCAGCCTGAAGCTATTATGCTGTATAACTTAAGTTTGAATGGACATATTTGCCTACACATATTCATTTGTGGTACATGACTAATACATTCTTCTTTCCTTAAAAATATTACTACTTTGTAGGTAAGTCTCCTCTGATCTGAGTCAATTCTTAGTCACTATGGTCTTTTGCAGGTCTATGTAATTTTCTTAGGTAACAACTTGTAATGTTTTGCAACTACCTTCTTCTGGAATTATGACACGTTGTAAAGATTTTGTGGCTGGGTAGGACTGCTGCTCTATACTGGACATTGGAATGAGATAAGAAGAAAAAGCAGCTCAGTTTTGGCTTTGAGGGGCAGCTGTGTTGCCATGACACTAATGAGCTGAGCTGACTGCTATTCAAAGCTGCTGTGAGGAGATTTTGAGTAAGCGGTTCCATTGGTGCAGCCAGGTATATGTTTAATGTTTATTGGATTTATATGCCACCCTTCTCCCAAGGGATTCAGGGTGGCTCACAACCATAAAAGCATACAATACAAAATATAAAAAGTTATTAAACAGAAAAAAATCCTATAAATACCTAAAAATAAGACTGACGAATTTAAAATTTAAAAGTAACATTCAAATCAAAATAAAATTAATTTTGGGTCAAGCCAGACTGGCTCGTTGAAAGAGCCATGTCTTCAAGGCACGGTGGAAGGATCAAAGGTCGGGGATTGTCTGGAGCTCCAGGAGTAACTCATTCCAGAGGGTAGGTGCTCCCACAGAGAAGGCCCTTGCCCTGGGGTCCTCCAGCCAGCATTGTCTGGCCGACAGCACCCTGAGGAGGCCGACTCTGTGGGACCGTACTGGGCGATGGGAGGCTATCAGCAGCAGTAGGTGGTCTCGCAGACATCCTGGGCCTAAGCCATGGAGGGCTTTAAAGGTCATTGAATCGCATATAAGTGCTGGAGTCTTTGGGATAACACCAATCTCCTTAGTAGCTACAGGACATGGTTTGGGGAGAAGAATGGAGAGGAGGCTAAAAGTATGCCACCTGTTGTGAATGGAGAAGCTGGAGAGAAGTTGGAGAATGAAGTGTGCAGTGCAAGCATCCTTTGGGGGGAGAAGGATAGTCCAGAGCATCTCTAGAAGATGGGAAGCAGAGACCCAGAGGGATGAGCTCCACTCAAGATTCTGGAAGGCTGAGAAAAATCCATGTGGTTGCAGGTGACAGCTTCACTTAGACTTAAAGGGGACAGAGGGAATTGGCTACCACTATAGAAACCATGGTTTGGGGGTGGGGGAATTTGGCAGAAAACCATAAGAAAGGTTCTTCCCCCTACACAGAGCAGATGTTTTCTGGAGAAAGTCCAATAACATTGAACACAGTCCAGTCCATTCCTTCCTTATCCAACAATGTCCTTTAGCAAAGGGAATAAATCTCTTAGGGTCACTTTTTGTAACAAATTCTTCCCACAGGAGAGAGATCTTACGTTGAACCCAGATCTATTGAGGCAAGCTGTTGCAAAAGAACACGTGAAGGTGAAAAATCATAATTTGAACAAATAACTAGTTACTGAATCAGTAAATGAATATATGTATGTACACTGAGGGATTAATAAACTAGATCTTCTTAACTTCCCAGTTTAGCTCTGCTATTTGTTCCCATGTTCAGAAGTAGATTTCAGGTAAAACCAGCCAAGTCATAGGGAGTTTTATTCTAGTATTTAAACTGTTTCTATAGATTTACAGTTTGTAGATTGATCTCTAATGGATGGGCATGTATTGAGAATGCTTTCATCAAACTGTTCATAAATCAAGTCCTTTGCAATTATGCATTCATAAAATACCTGCCACTATTTCAGACTTCTCAAATTCCATGAGAATTTTTTCTATCTGGGTTAAGACGTTCTTGGCCTCGTCTAGTTCCTTCCAAATCAGGTAGACATCTTCTCTGACACCAGTTCCTGCATTTGAGGGAAGGTATAAATATACAGAGAAAATATTAGATAACACTGATGAGAGAGTTTCTCTAGCCTTTCATAATCTTTAAATATTGTTTCGTTTGGTAAGCCTAGGGCTGGTACAACAAATCATTACCTCCTTTTTAAAGAGCTTATTCATGGCTATATAATTCTGGGGAGCCAATTCTATGCTGGATTCGTATTTCATGAAAATAAATAAAACCTATTAATTTCAGAATTATCATACTTCAGCACATTATGCATGTCAAATTATTTGGTTGGTTGGATCTTTGAATTTGACTCTGATGAGTAATGAAGACTTCAAGTGATTGTAACTATACACAAATATTTATTTACAGAAAACAATAAAATAACAAATCCTACCAGTAGTTCTATTATGTACTACCCTCTAAGTGCCAACAGATACCACAGTACATGTGACAAAGACTCCTCAGAATTCAGGGCGCATGGGATTGCCCTTTTATAGTCTTGGATGGTTCTACCCCATCCAACGGGAGAAGGCCACATCGCTCCTCCCAATAGGAGATGACCACAACCCCATCTGCTCATTTTATGTCTGAACCTGGCACAGCAACTTCTGACAATGCAAAGGCCTAGCTCCCTGGATAAGGCTTTAATGCTTGGAAAGGTGGAAGGGAAGAGAAGAGGAGGACGACCAAGGTGGATAAACTCAGAGTGGAAAAGGCTGGAAGGTCTAACATCAGGAGATCTGAAGGACCTTTTTAGGCAGTGGTTCTCAACCTTCCTAATGCCGCGACCCTTTAATACAGTTCCTCATGTTGTGGTGACCCCCAACCATAAAATTAGTTTCACATATACCTGAATTGTATTGAAATATGTGTTTTCCAATGATCTTAGGTGACCCCTGTGAAAGGGTCGTTTGACCCCCCAAAGGGGTCCCGACCCACAGGTTGAGAACCACTGTTTTTAGGGGTCGATTGTCATGGAGAAAATCTATGTCAGCAGTGTCAAATTCGCATTATCACAGTGGCGTCACATGACATATCAGGACTTTTTCCCCCTTCACTAAACCGGG
This sequence comes from Mimophis mahfalensis, assembly GCA_032468015.1. Lineage (NCBI taxonomy): Eukaryota > Metazoa > Chordata > Lepidosauria > Squamata > Mimophis > Mimophis mahfalensis. The sequence goes on along the minus strand of JANHFR010000616.1, from coordinate 64,115 downwards.
CAGGAGTGATGCATCTGGCCTGCACGCCACGAGTTTGACACCCCTGATCTATGTAATCACTAGCAGTTGACACTCATTTAACGTCACATAATCATTAATTTCATTAATTACACACCTTCCTCTGAATTGTGCCCAGAGCCTTTTATAAAAATAACAAACATTATTTTAACATGTATTTAACAAGTCTCAAAATTGGTGAAACTATCCAGACATCCAGATTATTCAAGCTATTCTCTTAAAACAATGGAACTAGGAATAGATCCATGCAGTTTTTCAAGACAGTATGGAAAGCAACTGTGTGTGCCATGAAGGGAAATAAATAGAAACCGTCCTCTCCAAGATTCTGTCACACAGCTTCAATCAAAAAAGTCCTTTCTATGAAGAAAATGAGACCCTTTAGATCCATTCTGAAATATCCAGTCTTATGGGGAATTAAGAATTGTCACCCTGTACTTCCACCTCTATGGTGTCTCCTAGAGACCATTTTTGCTCTCTCTTAATGTAAATTAAGAGCCTTGGTGGTTCAGGGAGGTAATGCCTCCCAAAGTACTACCAGCTGCCTGCAATTAGTGCAGGTTCAAGTCCCACCAGGCTCAAGGTTGACTCAGCCTTCCATCCTTTTGAGGTAGGTAAAATGAGGACCCAGATTGTGGGGGCAATAAACTGACTTTGTAAAATGCCGCTGGGGGTGGGGAGAGAGCCCTAATGAGCAGGCATATGCATGAAATGAGGGCTGTTGCTGAGCACATTGTAAGGCGCCCTGAGTCTTCAGAGAAGGGCGAGATATAAATGGGATTTTTAAAAAATGCTATTCTATTGGCTTTGTAAACCAATCAGATGAAATATCAGCACCAGCCTTACATGGTGCAGTAACCACTTTGTTCCCTTCGGTGCCAGAATAATGTCAAGTTTTATGATGCCGCAGTGGCATCGCACTTGGTGCAAACCACGTCACGAACTCATTTGCTAGCACAGCAGATTTCAGAGAGGGCCATATGTCAGAGATTTGGCAGCAATGGGTTCCTGCTGTCATTAATATAAGTCAATAGAAATAGTGCATGCATAATTTTCATAAACCCCAGAACAATTCTAAGAGTAAAGCTATTCTAAGGCTTTCATTTTCACTTTTCATTGTGTATTTTTATGTGTTATTGCATACTGCCATCTCCTGGGACTTTCCTATATTTCCTTCATTTGAATGAAAATAAAACCACTGAAATGAGCATAAACCATTCTATATTTTTTTAACAAATGGAAGGACATTTCATTTATTATGATTTTTATCAATAATAATAAGTGAAAATAGATACAATGATATTATTATTAATACATTTTTTAATTCTGAAGCCCAAAGGATAATTTACAAGTACCGGTTTTTAAAAATCTCATGTTTAAAAGAAAAAGGCAAAGCAATTAGAATCACTAATTTACTAGTCGTCTTATACCATCTGACCTAGGATAAAATCCACAGAAATCGGCATTTGATTCTGAAAAAAATAGGGGTGAGATTATACAGTACATAAGAATGCAGCTCATATTCCAAAGAAATAAGCTGATCCCACTGTATGAGTGAATGTGTGAATGTGTATGTGTTAGCGTGTTACACTCCAATGGCCATCCATCTCAAAACAATGAGTCTGGGTGATGTATAAAAATTAAAAATCAAGAATTATAAACAGTAATCAACGGCATCCAAGATAAAACAATACATCTCAACCAGAGGTGGTATCAGCCACTTCCGACAGGTTCTGGAGAACCGGTAGTGATAATTATGAGTGGTTCAGAGAACCGGCAAATACCACCTCTGATTGGCCGACACCAGCAAATACCACCTATGATTGGCTGACAGCATAGCCACGCCCACTAAGCCATGCTCATAGAACTGGTAGTAAATAATTTGAATCCCACCACTGATCTCAACCATAAAAACACATCAACAGCAGAACACACTTAATCTCAAATGCCTGGGGAAATAGCCAGGTCTTTAGAGTTTATGAAAGGCTACCCGGGCCAGAGCCATCCAGCTGTCTGGGGAAGATGTTGTCACTGAGAAGACCTAACTCCAGAGCCCAACAAGATGATACTGTTTTGCGGTGGGAGGGACTCAAAGTGTGTGCTCTCTTGCGTAGATCTGGTGAGGGGAGAAGAAACATGGGCAAGATACAAACACATAAAAGACTCTTCCTTAATTGCTACCTGTGTTTCAGAGAGTGGGACTTAGAAGGCCCAAGAGAACGATTTTATTGTTCAGGCAAGTTCAAATGGTCCTTAATTTGTCTTACAACCATGAAAGAAAGAAAGAAAAATCACTGCCCACATTTCTTCCTTTAAGCAAAACATTTCTAGAGAAACAAAGCTACCCATGAGAGAATATATAATTATCACAAAAGGCAGAATACCAAGTTTCAAGGAGGATAATTATGCTTAAAGCTGATATTCGAGAGGAATTCTCCTGCCTGGTTTCTTAAGCAACATTTTTTTTTAAATAATAATTGTCTTAACCGAAAGGATACAGATTAATTTTGGCTGAAAACAAGTAACAATGTTAATGTCTATTAAAAATGTTTAAATTATCTTTTGTAGAAGCATTGTTTAATATTGCACACATTGCAAAGCTTTACCTGTTTCTGACATAAGAAGGCAATTATGAGCAGTAGTTGACACAAGTCCCAATGTCATGAACCCTGTCTCCTCTTTTCAAATAACTAGTGATTTAACTTCCACTCCTGTTTTTTTAAGCCAGTATTTTCTGTGTTTTTCAGTATATGAGAAACAAATTAGTCTATACAAAATGCTATAAAGCTACTACACAAGATATATAATCTAAATCAGTTTTTATGGATTGACAGATTAGTAGCTCTAATACCCTAAGTACTGTTTAATATTAAATCCAATTTAAATAGTGTCAGTGCCATTGCACAGAAAGGAGGCAAGGGACAAAACACAAACTATGATATCACAGCACATATGCCTCACAATTCATATATCTGCACCTGACATTGGGTTGCAAATAGGAAAAGGCAACATTTGCATGGCAGTGTCATGGTACATATCCTCGTAGCTTTCTGCCAATGGCTATGATCATTGCATTTGAGACTCAACATTGTATGATTGTCTGTGATGCATCACTTATTAATCTTTTTACAAAATAGATTTGAGAACTGGAGGGGACTAGAAGAATTGTGTTTTTCAAGTAAGATAAATTCTGATATTGAGCAAGGGTGAAAACAGTAATTAATAGCTAAATTGCATAGGCTATCATAGCCTAAGTACAGTATTTACATACAGCAAACATTACATTCCCAAGACATGTATTTATTAAAACTGAATGACTTGTGCAATAGTTTCCTGTCCAAATTTTCCAATCTTCTGATCATATACATTTTCCTATTTTAAACTTAAATTCAAGAATCTTGACATATGTATTTCCCTGAAAGAAAAGGTTAGCACATGTCAAAACCAATTTCATTTCTATCATTTCTAGCACAGAAAACAAATCCTCAAATACTAATATTTACCACCTAAACACATAATCTCCCAAGAGACTTGGGTCATCATTCCTCTCATTAACACTTTCCCAAGTTTTGATCCACTCTGTGAACTTATCTCAGGAAACTTGTATTTCATAATAAGTCATCAAGGGTATGGATTTCATCCAATAAGTTACCAGTCAACAGTTGCTACAATTGTGGAAAATGAGTACTGCTAGCTGTCTTTATCACCATCACTGCTTACAGCTTAACTGCGTCTGAGATCTACCCAGAGCTCTCTTGAAGAAAAATATTTTTTTATCACCATCCCAATGACAGAACACAGAACTGTGTCAGTGGCAAACATAACAATACAAACTATTTTCTCTCACAATACATACTTGATTAATGGGATTCACTCTCCAACAATGCACTAATGGCCAAGAATTAACAGTTAGGACAATTGGTATCAGTGGCAGTAAACTAAGAATCAGATTTTGAAAGAGAGGGGAAAACAAACATTTGGACAACACCAATCTAAAGATGTTGGTGGTTTGTTCTCCAAGATTGTAATTCAGTTTCTAAACATTTCATCACCAGACTAGGTAACATCATGCGCTGAACTTTGATTGACGTGTCGTTTCAGTTCTGTTCTGCTTTTCTGGTCTTATGTGGTCAGTTAGACTGAATGACCATTTGTTGTTGTTAGTTGCGGAGTCGTGTCCGACCCATCACGACCCCATGCACAATGTTCCTCCAGGCCTTCCTGTCCTCTACCATCCCCCGGAGTCC
>JANHFR010000616.1:14872-25033 GCA_032468015.1 Mimophis mahfalensis | reverse complement strand
GTTGAAAAGAAGGGTGGGTCCTCTCTTGGCTTTGGGGCCACTGCTAGCATTCACGATCTCCTCCTTACCGATCTGTTATGACAACTGCTTACTCGCAGTGTTAGGACAAAAAATCATGAGTTTGTCTCAGTATACTGAGTATACTGTATCTATCTCCTATTCAAGGAATGTAGGTAACAGAGTGGAATAATAGAAATACTTGTATCTCGGGTTTTAGATTTTGGCAGTGGTTTGCTCTCCGAGTTTGCCATTTAGTTTCCGAACTTTTCATTCCCAGGCTAGGTAACATCAGCAGCAGGACTTTGGTAGAAGTGTCTTGTCCTATTCCTCTTTAGCTTATATACATCTTGTGTGCTGGTGTGGTCAGTTGGTTGGTTGGTTTGTGCTATGGTTAAATTCTAATAAGCTGATTGAACATTAGGGTGGCTTGCAAGGTACTTTCCAGGCTTGAGATCCTAGTCTGCATAGAATGATGTAAGTATATTGTTTGCATAGCTACTCTATTTCAGATAGAACTGAGTTTTATTTATGCCTCTGGCATTGTGGCCAAAATGTGCCAAACTGAACCAGTACTACAGCACCACAGTGCTACAAATTGATACTGAGAATGTGACTGGAAAATTGCTAAAATGGGACGATAGTCTACTTATGAAGTGGCTGCTTAACATTTTGTATGAATACTGCTGTCAACTCTGAATCGAACCTGACTGAAGCCATCTTGTGCTGCTTCATAGTTGTCAACATTAGGGGGGGAAGATGAGGGGAAAATAGCTAGACTGTCTCATTTTGTCTATGAGATAGCTTGCCTGTGGGAACCAAGGTCATTCTAAGAGTGGCAGGAGGTGGAGGAGCAGAAGTGGTCAAGGGAGCCTGCCAACTGCTTTGATTGGACAATTAACCTGTGACACCTGGGGAGGGAAATTTTTGCTCTTTTAATTACATGGTAACCAAGGGGAAACTTTTAGAGTTGGTTTTCACTGGCTGTGCCAATATGATGTATCCAATAAACATGTTCTCTGAGTAACATTCCTGCCTTGAAGTTCTGATTTCTTTTGAGGCGTCGCTCGGAATGCTGACAATTGCATTTATAACTGACAGTTGGTAGAATGCCATTATTGTTCCCCTATGCAGATAGAGTTAATGTATACATTTAATATATAAAGTATATTAAATGTGCCTGGGGAAAAGTTTAGCTAATTTTGTTTACATATATAAATGATGAAAACCTGGACCATTAATTACACAGTGAAATTGAATTGAATTGAATTAATAGAATATTTCTATTAATAGAATATTCTATTATCTATATCTATAAAACAGAAGTTTGGGTTTGTGGGTATGTCTCGAATAGGCTCTTCCATGCCTGCACCAATCTACCTCTCACTCTGGAGACAAACATGGGGGAGAGCTCACGAATGCCTTTGGGGGTTCTTTGTCCCCTAAAAAAGCTGCCAAAGTGCCGAACCCCATCCACACTGTACTGCAATGTGCAGAGGGCTCTACAGTCGCTGAGGTAACAGCAGCCAATACAGGCAAGGCATGCAAATCAGAGACTCTCCAGCCAATAGAGGCACACCATGCAAATCGGGCAAAGAACTCTGGGAATTGTAGGCTGCACTATTCCCTGCTTGCAAGCATGTCACAGGAAGCCAGAAATACCTCGGCAAAGCCAGGTTATTGGCTAGTGGCTTATACAAAGGAAGATCTCATGAACAAGATTTAACAATGGCAACAAGTAATACAGGAAAGAAATTTTAGCAAATGAAACAAAGTGCAAGGTTATCTTTCCCCAATTCATGTGATTAATGAGGAAGTAGTAAATAGCAGTTTGAGAATGGTCCTTATCAAATATAAGTACGAACAGAAGTGGTTGAATCCCTTGCCTACCTTTGCCTCCCGCATTAAGATCCTAAAACTCATAACAGACTTCCCCTCATGCTAATGAAACCAAAAATAACCTCAAAAATGAGATAATAAAAGACATTAGCTCATCACTCTTGGAAGAATGGAGTATGGGTGTTTGGAAGTTTTATTTTCCAAAGCTGATTGGGTGCAATGTAGAAGAAATGAAAGAATTTGTATCCCATTGCGAAGTGTTTACTAAAGCTGGAGAAATATTAAATTGTGCAAATGTTGCTAGGAAGGTAGTGAATATTATCTGTAATTTGTTAAAAGGGACAGAAATAGTGAAAAGTATAATTCTGTTCACTTTAGTGTATACAAATGAGGGTATATCAGAAGAAATTCATTCAAAAATCCGTTAGTGATTATTCAAGATATGTAAGTGATGATGGGGACAAGAATGAATGGATGATTAATGAGTACAGTTGCATAACGTAACAATAGCATAATATTCATAATTGCATGTAGAAATGTGCAGCCGGTATAAAATCTATTAGAGAGTGGTTTGGTCATATAGAGGGAAATCTGATAGTACATCCCATAATATTTTGCAGCTGTAATGCTTTAAAAGCTTGTCTGTGCTATAAAAAAAATTCAGATCAACAAAATACAAGACTTTCAAATAGAAAAAAAATGTGCATTGTGTACAAACATGTATAAATTGTGGTTAAAATAAATTTGCCAGTCCACTAAAATATTTTAACAAAATAGCTATTTTTGAAGCTTATATTTAAAAAGTTGAACAAAAACTAAAACCACAAAAAATGAAGTTTAAATGCAGTCTGTTAATAGACATACAGGTGCTTCATAATTTCACTTCCTGTTCATTTTTGAAATCTCAGACCTGCAATTTTCAAAAAGTCATATGAACAGTTACAATAAAAAAAATCAAGCTATATTCAACTACTTCATGTGAGGGGAGCCTAATATTCAGTCTTTTGCAACAAATAATATTTTATAGATTGCATTTGTCTTCGGTTACAACCACTTCATAATCCCTAAGTGTAAACATGTAAATAAAATCAGATGATAGAATGGTTGGAAACAGGGGTGGGCTGCTGGGAGATCACAGGGGTTCGGGAGAACCTCTTGCTAACAGTCTGCCCAGTTCAGAGAACCCCCAAATCCCACTTTTTGCTAGCCCCTCTCACCCCTCCCCTCCCAGGATTCCCTATGTGGCCTGTTTTGGATGCCAGGTAATTACAGGGCCCACGCGGAGGCTCGGGGCCGGCAAAAAACAGGCCTCCCAAAAGTCCGGAAATGGGCCTCTGGAGCCTGGTGGAGGCTATTTTTGCCCTCCCAGAGGCTCAAGGAAAGCCTCTGGAGCCCAGGCAGGGTGAAAAACATCCCTGCCACTGTAGTGCAGGAGGCCGACTAGACCACGCCCACCATGGCCATGCCAACCCAGCAACTGGGCAGAGAACCCATTGCTAAAATTTTTGGAGCCCACCACTGGTTGGAACTTCTTTTTAAGTAAATTGTTACTTAAGCTCATTTGTAGTATTAAGTAATCTTAATACTGTATCTTTAAAATTATGGCAAAAATTAAAATATTGCCCCAGAGGATTGCATATACACACCACTCCTCCACAATGCCTCTCAGTCTTTCTGGATCAAATCAATCCCGCTGAAATTATTCCCTTCTGGATTTCTCGCCTAAAAATGGATTATGACAGGGCTAAGCTAGCCATTAAATAAAGAATCTTTGACATAGAATGCCAGGAAAATTGAAAAGATACCAGGTTTCTTTAGCCTTAGACTGGTTCAAATATTTAGTGATTCCTGCAAGGATACGTTCATAATTAGAAACACCAAGCCACAGAAAACATTTTATGCTGACAAAATGCCTAATCCTCCCCTCTGCTGTACTGAAGGGTAAGTATAAACAGCACCCAGTAGTTTAATAGCTTTGTTCCTCTAATACAGGAGCGGTAAAAACTTGGACATCCTCCTTTGCCCATTCTGTAGAGATAAAAGGTTTCCTTAGTTGGCTGGGATCCTGATAAACTAGATTCAGCCTGCGTCCAATTTCTATTAGAAGGCAATAGTCCCTGCATCATCTCTATTTTAGTTTTGATTTAATGGACAAATGAAATCTACTGCTTTTACTACCGTTACTGCTTTTATTGTTTTATCTGTACTGGTGTTAGGACTATAATAAAGATATACAGTATATACCTGCATTTTTATCAATAAAGGTAACTCCATATGTGACATATAATCCTGTCGCATTCAAGTTTTCACCGCATCACTTTAAATAAGAATTATATCCAGTCTTGATTAAGGTTATATGATATTGCATAAAATAAAGCTCATTTGCATATTATTTTATTGCAGCTTTTATAATGAATGTCTTGTTGGAAGTTGTCTGAATAAATAGTATAATATATAATTATAATAAGATTTGTACTGTTGTGATACTTAAACTAAATTCCCCAATGGTTCTTTTCACTAATTTCATATGAATGTTAAAAGCAGGTAGGAAATTATGAATGGAACCATTTTACCTTAAAAAACAAATATTATTGGTGTAGTGCCTCAGCATTACATTCATGAACATTACTGCAGATTTCAGGAGTTGATTTACCACCCTAAAATACTACTGTGACAAGTTGACCCAGTTGGATATCATAGTTAATAATAGCCACTGAAATAAGTCTGTTCCTCTTACGTCTGTAATTAGAAGTCCAACTAAGACTATTTCCGTCTCCAAATCAGGATATTATCTAAACTAAAATTGATAGAAATAATCTGTGCCATCCAAAGCTACTGGAAGTGAAAAGTAACCATTCCTTTTTCCAAAATGATAGGAAAAATTTTCTTTTTAGCACAGAATACTCAAAGGCCCACACTTGTCCCATTAATGCAACATATTGTATTATAAATTAACCTTTAACTGGGTGAAATAATGCATCATAGGGCAACAGCTTTTGAACCACAATACTTCAAATGAGCTAATTTACAGAATACATCCAAAATCTGGGACCAATGACTCTCATGGAGTTGAAATTTGGTAAATAGGTGATTGGTTGCTTCAGTGCCCTGCACTGCATGCTGCCACCCAAACGGTTTTTTAAAAAGTACTTCATAATGTGAGGCATAGCCTTTTTTCAACCAGGTTTCTGAATGTAAGTTGTATGGTCTAAGATACTGCCTGTATGTGTAGGAAAAACACTGCCTGTATGTGTGTTTTTAATGTTAAAAATGACTCCATTCTAAACATATTTTAGTTATTATTAAAGTTAGATTATAAGCTTTTTAGCTATATATCTGAGCATTAGTTAAAACTGAATGTCTTTTCTTTTTGTGTAACAGTGTATCTATGTATCGAGGAAATTGCAGACCTATTCGGTTTGAACCACCAATGCTGGATTTTCATGAACAGTAAGTTGGGAATATTTTAGTTAATATACTAAACAGTGCCTTCAGGGAAAAAAATGTGCAAGGTTTCAGTTCCAAAAACTATTGCATAAACTTATTTTTCATTATGGAAAATTGCACAGTGTGCGCAGGTGCAAAACAACAGCTGCCATTTTTGCATCCCTTGAATAGAAGGCCTGAAATAAATCAGGGGTTGTATAAAGGTAATGTGTTAAGATGTTGAACTATAAGCCAGGTAGGTGACCATGATATCTAATTCTTCCCTTGGCATAAAGGTCAACTTGGTGACTTTGGGTGAGCCTAATCCATATTACAAGGTGGTTGTTGTGGGGAAAATTGGAGGAGAAAGCATTATGTGCACATTTTGAGTTGCATAAAATAAAAGGTAATAAATCAAATAGTCGTAGTAGCAGCAGTGACGTTAAAAGAGCAAAAATGATAACAACATGATGTCAGTTATCCAGGATTGCTGCTTAGCACTGCAAATGATATGTACATTTGAATCCTATTTAAGTGAAAGTTTTATTTATTTGTTCAATGGATTTAAGTTCTATATTTTTATAGAAATGCAAAATGGCTTACATGGAGATATGTCGTCATATTACCACAACCATATCCTGTAAGCCACGTTACACTGAGAGTCACAAGTCCTTTCGAACACTTGCAGTTTCAGCACCAATGCCACCTGTAATGAATATGTTTGTATTTGGCAACCTGAATGAAGAAGAAATCAAAATATAGAGGGATTATAACGTATTACAATCCATGAATTCTAAATTGTTACAGAATATTTAAAATCAGATGTAAACTTATTCAGTAGCAGGCAGGAAGAGGTTATTTATGTCCCCCATTTTTCCTACCTTTTTATCATCAATGAACATTACAGCTAGGAACAGTGGTGGCATCCTACAAGTTCAGTCCAATTTGGCCAAACCAGTGGCGATAATTTGGGGTGGTTCACTGAACCAGCAAAAACCACCCCTGGCTGGCTCCGTCCACCTGCCCCCACCCTTTCCTTTTTTTTAAACTCAGCTGATTCACATGGCAGAACTAGTAGCCGCACGAATAAACTAAGTTTTTGAAGCACAGGGAACACGCTGTTCCCAGCTATTTCTGCTCTCCAGAGCAGTGGAGGCTGTTTCTCTGGGCTCCACGGAGAACAGCGTAGGAACAGCGTGTTCCCTGTGCTTCAAAAGCCATGCGCGGCCACGCTTATTTTTAACGAACTGGTGGTAGGATTATTTGAACCAATATTAACTGTAGATATTTTCTATAATCAAAGAAAAACATTTCATAGAAATGTCTATCCTGCAATAAGCTAGAAGTTTTTAAATTAAAGAAGACAGTTCATGCATGGATTTGATGTCTTAAATTTATGATGTATAAGGTAGACAGTCATGTTCAAGTGTGTAGCACAGATGTAAAATGAGAAGAATTTTGACTCTTTCAGTCTTTACCATTCACAACTGTACTTTAACACAAGCATAATTGAAACAATTATATTCTAAAATTTGTGGTGGAGTTATGAAATCTTTTTGTGATTTTTTTTCTTCAAGGAAAAGGTCTAAGTACTGTGTTGAGCTTGAAATAAGGTCTAAGTACTGTGTTGAATTGAAATAAGTTGAAATAAGATTCAAGACTCTTTTCCTCCCTAATATTAAACACCTGCCACAAGTATACGCCCACCCTTATTCCCTGATTGCATAGCTTATTAACTTATGCATGTTTGTAGTAATTTCTGGTTCATAATGTTGGGTAAAGACACATGCTGAACATTTTGTTTGAGTCAATTGCTGTAAAAGTAGCATGCAAGTGGCAACTCAGGCTTTCTGAATGTGAGAAACTTCTGTAGCAGCAACTCAAATGAACTATTGAGAGCCCTAATTAAATAAGGAAATGAGGAAAGTGTTGTATAAGTAATGGTCTGCTACTTTGGTGTTGTTTATTATATAGTATAGTTACTTTATTTGCATGGGCAGCATGATGGCTCAGTGGTTAAGATGCTGGATTTGTTGGCTGGAAACCTGACAGCCTGGGTTTGAGACCCAGGCATCACATGATGAGGTGAGCTCCCAAAGTATGCCTAGCTCCTGCCCACCTAGCAGTTTGAAAGTATGCAAATTTGAATAGGTGCCACTTTGGTGGGGAGGAAACAGCATTCCATGACATCATGCTGGCCATATGACTCCAGAAATATCTTCAAGTAGCACTGGCTCATAGCCCTTGAAACGGAGATGAGCGCCACCCTGTATAGTTGCTTACAACCAGCAGAATCCTTTCCTTTATTTGCATACCACTCAATTCTGGAAAGCATCTGGGCAGCATCTCCTAGTAGAAAAAATGTCTGAAATAATAAATCCATAAAACAAACGAAATGCAGTATCAAAATAGTTGGCCCAGGGTACTTGCGGGAGTACCTCCTGCCGACCTCAGCTCCCTACCACCCAGTTTGCGCTCACAGAGTTGGCCTCCTCCGGGTGCCATCGACCAAACAGTGTCGGCTGTCAATCCCCAGGGGGAGAGCCTTCTCTGTGGGCGCTCCCACCCTTTGGAACCAACTGCCTGTTGACCTTCGGACGGCCCCTGACCTCCGCTCTTTCCGGTGCGAATTAAAGACCTGGTTTTTTCGGACGGATGGCCTTGGCTGATGGGGTGGGGGGTGGGGTTTTTAATACTGGGAATGGTTTATTGAATAATCTGTTTAATACTTTTTAACTTTTGTATATTGTTTTTTACTGTTCACTGCCCTGAGTCCTTCAGGAGAAGGGCGGTATACAAATTTCAATAAACTGAAAGTGAAACTGAAAATATTGTACTTACCCACAAAAATGTACAATAGCATGCAACATGCTCAAATCTTCAGTCATTGTTTAAGTCGTGTCCCACCCATCGTGACCCCATGTACAATGTTCCTCCAGGCCTTCCTGTCCTCCACCATTCCCCTGAGTCCATTTAAGCTCACACCGACTGCTTCAGTGACTCCAGCCAGCCACCTCATTCTCTGTCGTATTTGTCACCTCTACCGTGTATTCATTAGGGATATGGTTTAGTTCATACCTGAGTGGCGTAGTGTTTTTCCCTACTTTCTTCAATTTGAGCCTAAATTTTGTAATGAGAAGCTCATGATCTGAGCCACAACTCAGAACTAGACAGCTCCTGGTCCAGTTTTTACCGACTGTATAGAGCTTCTCCATCTTTGGCTGCAGAGTACATAGTCAGTCTGACTCCTGTGTTGACTGTCTAGTGTTGTCCGTGTGCAGAGTCACCTCTTGGGTTGTTGGAAAAGAGTATTTGCTATGACAGAATTCTACCAGTCTGTGCCCTGCTTCATTTTGTACTCCAAGGCCAAACTTGCCTGTTATTCTGGGTATCTTTTGGCTTCCTACTTTAGTATTCCAGTGTCCCATGATGATAAGGACATAATTTTTGGGTGTTAATTCTAGAAGTTGTTGTAGGGCTTCATAGAACTGGGCAACTTCATTCTCTTCAGCACCCGTGGTTGGGGCATACACTTGGATTACTGTGATGTTGAATGGTTTGCCTTGGATTTGAATTGAGATCATTCTGTCATTTTGGGGGTTGTATCCTAGTACTGCTTTTCCTACTCTTTTATTGACTATGAAGGCTATCCCATTTCTTCTGAGGGATTCTTGCCCAGAGTAGTATACCTGATGGTCATCTGAATTAAAGTCACCCATCCCTGTCCATTTTAGGTTGCTGATTCCTAAGATGTTGATGTTCAGTCTTGCCATCTCTTGTTTGACCACGTCCAGCTTGCCTTGATTGATGGATCTTACATTCCAGGGTCCTATGGAGTAAAAATTTTTACAGCATCAGGCTTTCCTTTCACCACCAGATACATCCACATCTGAGCATCTTCTTGGCTTTGGCCCAGTTGCTTCACCCTTTCTGGCGTTACTAGTACTATCCCTCTGCTCTTCCCCAGTAGCATATTGGACACCTTCCGACCTGAGGAGCTCATCTTCCAGCGTCATATCTTTTTGCGTTTTAGTACTGTCCATGGGGTTTTCAAGGCAAAGATATTGGCGTGGGTTGTCATTTCCTTCTCCAATGGATCACATTTTGTCAGAACGCTCTGCTATGACCTATCTGTCTTCAGTGGCCCTGCACAACATAACTCATAACTTCACTGCGCTACGCAAGCCCCTTTGCCATGACAAGGCAGCGATCCATGAAGGATCCCTTCAATCATACCATGCTCGTTTCCTGCATTTGATGAATTATTCAGTCAATGAATAATTCCTTGGTAGCTCACCAAGCTGAGAGCTTGCTCAGCTGCCAGCTGCTTGCAATTAGTGCGAGTTCTATTCTCACCAGGCTCAAGGTTGACTCAGCCTTCCATCCTTCCGAGTTAGGTAAACTGAGGACCCAGATTGTTGGGGGCAATAAGTTGACTTTGTAAGTCAATAAGCTGACTTTGTTAAACACCGCTTAGGGGGGTCCAAGAGCCCTAATAAGCAGGTCTGTACAAAGGATGAAGGCAATTGCTATAAAGCCTTCCTGAGTCTTCAGAGAAGGATGGCATATAAAAGGCGGGGGGGGGGGAATGAGTACTCTCCTGAGACCCAAAAAGGGATGAGTAGACTGTTCTCTCTAGGGAAGGGAATTCCCTGGAGAGGTATAGGAAAAATTCTGAGGCCCAAAACAGACGTCATTCTTGTGTAGAAAGGGTAATTGACCCTGTTCAACTTGATTAGATAGTCTCCAGCATTAAATGAATAATGGAGAAGATGCCCCCAGATAATCCATATATGGTCTTAAAGGTGGCAACAAGCCCTTGAATTACAGTGGTCCCTCTACTTACGAATTTAATCCGTTCCAAATGCACATTTGTAAGTAGAAAAATTTGTAAGTCGA
>JANHFR010000615.1:0-10715 GCA_032468015.1 Mimophis mahfalensis | reverse complement strand
ATAGATAGATAGATAGATAGATAGATAGATAGATAGATAGACAGATAGACAGACAGACAGACAGACAGACAGACAGATTAGATAGGCATAGATGATAAATCTTCAACATCTTGGAGTTCAAAAGATTTATGATGATGTCTTGATGTCATTTCTACAGGGATCAAGGCTGAAACAAGCCTGCATTTCAAAGGAAAGAATTAAAAGAATCACATCAAATAAATATATTAGGCTCCCAGGTACACAATTCACCTGTTTTGAATGTATTTTCACTCAAATAAAATATTTTTTTTTTAAAATTCAGAATACTGTAGTAAAAATCAAATTACAATTTTGGCCAGGCTGGAAACGATAAACATAGATCTGGGAGAGTTTATTCAGCCATGCCATAAGCTGTGGTTTGAGGAATTACAATACATTAAACCAAAATCATACCATGACAATGTGGCATGACTGGCATTGATATTTATTCTTTTTTATTTTACTTATTTATTTGTATCCCACCCTTATTGTTTTTACAAATAACTCAAGGCAACAAACATATATCTAACCCTATCTAGCATGTATCGTACAAAGATTTAATGTATGGGAAGAGATACATAGAATGTATAGAAGTGATAGATTGTATGGTATAATGTGTACAAGAAGTACTATAGGAATGATTATTCAAGATGTATAAAGGATGCGTTTCTTTTGGATGACTCGCTCACTGTCAAAGTACAAGTATGATATATTGTACTAGAATAAAACAATAAAATCTAAAAAATAAAAAAAAGCATATATCCAATGCATTTTCCTCCTATTTTCCCCAGACCAGAAACTGTGAGGTGGGTTAGGCTGAGAGAGAATGACTGACTAAAAGTAACCCAGCCGGCTTTCATGGCTAAGTTGGGACTTGAACTTATGGCTTCCTGCTTTCTAGCCTGGTGCCTTCACCACTAGATCAAACTGGCTCTCAATTTGTAATTCAAACATCTAGGGCAGGGGTCTGCAAACTGTGGCTCTGGAGCCATATGCGGCTCTTTCGGCCTTCTGCTGTGGTTCCCTGTCGGCTGATCCCACCACTGACTGGCCCCTGCCCTCCCCTCCCCATCACTCCTCACCTGGCCTGAGAAGAGAAGGGTGATGGTGTGGGATGGAGACTCACTCCATATTCCAGAGCAGAAGGCAACTGAGTGGGAATAAGTGATGTGAGTTGGCCACGCCCACCCAGTCATACTGGTTGGTAAATTATTGGCTCCCGGTGTTTTCTTTTCTGTAGAAAATGGGTCCAAATGGCTCTTTGAGTTTGCAAAAAGTTTGCAGACCCCTGGTCTAGGCTATAGACCGGTGACGTATTCCAAGGGCAGTATATAAATATAAATAAATAAATAAATAAATAAATAAATAAATAAATAAATAAATAAATAAATAAATAAATAAATTTTGGGAAACGTATTTCCTTTCAGCTTTCCTCAGCTTCTGGAAAGGCCTCCAGTGGAGCTTCACAAAGGCAGGCTAGGCAATTTTAAGCAATAAATAAATCTGTAGAAAGTCCATTGCTATGAAGCAAATTGGAGAGACAGCGTGAGTGAACGTGCGGTAGCTTCTGCTCCTATCAACTCTCTTTCATGGGGCCAAGACTTTCTCTCCCTAATGCCCTTCATTTTATTCATTTTACAATTTAATGTACCAATGGTTGAGAATATCCCATTCTGTGTTGTTTCTCTGAACGTTTCTATGTAATATGTGCCCCAGGGATGGAATTATTTCATTTTAAGAAGATTTAGCAAGCTAATACAGCACATGCCAGCAACAACAAAAATGGCCTAATGTGCTAACTTGGAGAAATCCACTTTTATATTACAGCACTGAGATTAAAGCCTAAGAATCTAGCTACGCACTGCAATTTAAAAATATGCATCAGAATAGACCCAGAGACATCTACAAGTAATTACTATGTAATATTATAAAACAGGGTTTCCTATCTTTTTGGGTCAAGTTTAAAATAGGAGAGCAATTTATGGGCGCTTTCACAACATGGTAGACATGGCCAATCACAAAATATTGGGCTGAAGTCACCTTGTTTTACATTTTTGTAAATGCCTTTAGAATCTACTTCGGAATCAAGTCATTGAGGACAATACTGGCTATGTTTACGACTGGGCCTTTTTTGGAATGTATTTGCAAGCACATTGTCATTATCTATCACATCCCACATGAGAGAACATGGGAATACATGCTTAAGATTATCAAGGGCACAGGCCTTCTCATGGCCCATAATGGTCCATCCAGAAGTTAGTTCTTCATAGAATCCCATTAAACATCCCCCATGTTTACAGATGAAAATTTTCACCAAGGACTTGGCTCATAGCAAAAGAATTGATAACTCAACTTCCATGCACACATTACTGTTTGCTACTTCAACCAGGTGAGAATACTGTACCAAGGAGAAGAGCCTAGTAGACTTAGGTCTGTAGGCTCAAAGAGGGAACTGCCTGTAGAAAGTTAGCACCCACCCCTCTCCTAGAACAATTAAATATTCTAGGAAATATTAAAAAGGCAGAATATTGTACCTTCCTGGATGAGAAAACGAGAAACATGCTCTTGGAAAGCAGCCCCCACCTTTGCTAATAGTCCCAGAAAGACTGGGCCACCCTGTCTACAAGACAAAAGGCCTTCAGCTTCAAGGTGATAGGATTAGTCCTCACTCAAGATCCAAACCACGACAAAGCCATTAATAGGAATTGACCAACATCCTTTCAGAACACAACCCTCTTCGTTACATCATTACCCAGAAAAGATTCAACCAAGCCTGGGACACAGATAGCCTACAAGGTTAGCTAAGACCCCTGCCCTCTGGGAGTCTGACAACCAATAGGATACGTTTCTTTCATAGGAACAGGAAGTTCCAGTTCAAAGCCCCAGAGACGGTATACATACTGTATCTCTCTCCACTCCATGTGGTCTGCTACCCAGAATCTGTGAAGTAAATTATAATCTTGTAGAGGTGATGAATGTTCCCATTGACAACTGTAGCACAAAAGAAACAGGAGTCTTGCCTTGTAATAAACCAAATAAGTATTTATTCAATAAACTCTTCTTAAATAATCTTATTCTGTCTGTCTCTAACTGATCTAGGCCTATTTCCTATGACCGTGATGACAAACCTACGGCATGTGTGCCCAAGGTGGCACATGGAGCCATGTTGCCTGGCATGCAAGCTCTCGTGACCCACATACACACTCCCCCACCCCATGTATATGACCCCCCCATGCATGCACTATTTCCCCTCCCCCCAGCATGTGCCCGGAAATACCGAACTAAACTCAGCTCATTGATGGGGCGTATTTCCAGCTCAGGATAGCATGCCCACATGCAGGGGAGAGGGGATAGCATGTGCTTGTGTGTGCGTGCTATCCCCAGCTGGAAAAATGCCACAAAACACCAAACAGTTCGGCATGCTATCCCCTCCCCCCACTCCATGCGTGCACGACCTATCCCAGGCCAGAATTACACTGTGTCGATGAGCTAAGTTTGGTGTTTGTGCGCACATGCTGGGGGGAGTGGGTGGTTGCATGCGCATGCATGTGGGTGGTTGCACCCACATGCATGGGGGCAGGGCACGAGAGACCCTGCACAAAACCGTGTGTATTCATTTTCGGCATGGGAGCCAAAAAAGGTTCGCCATCACTGTCCTATCAGATAGCAATGTGCTCTGTCACCTACGTGACTAGGATTCCAACAGAGTTGCTTGGTGCAAGGAGTATTTATACCCTCCCAGCGGCAGTTGGGCTGTGACATCAGCAAGGAGGGAAGAATTCTAATCAGGGGATCCTCTCTGATTGGTCCCTTTGAATACCTAATTGAATGGCGCGGGACTAATTTCTGCACAGTGCCAACACATGCTTGATGGTTCTGCTTCCCCATTAAACCATCCTTCCAAGCTCCATGTTTCCAGTGGCTTTCTTCCCACTTGGAAATGAACCCAGATGGACATTTCTTCCAACATGTCCATTTCCCTAATTGTTTCCCCTCTAGGTGCAATAAAATGTTAAGATATACAAAAGGTATGTACAAAGGCTAAAAGTTTAGAAGGAGGCAAGAGTGACTAAACACTATTAAAATTAGTGGGAAAGACGAAGGGAGGGGTTGCAGGGCACTAACCAGCCCTCTTTTTCAGAAGGCCAGGAGAATGGAGACCTGGCTCACCTTGGGTGGGGCATATTCCACTGGACAGCAACAGCAAAGAAAACTCTTTTGCTGGACCTCAGACAATTGGAGATCTTTAACTGATAGGATCTGCAACGTAACTCCCCAGCCTGGCCAGATGGCATGACCTGATGTAATGGGAGAAAGAGAGTTCCCTAGATCTATTGTATTTACATTACTGGATATTATCACAGATTTAGCCGGCAGTATGGTACGGGTTAGTTCTCAAGCGGATAAGGATTCAGAAGATGGCTCTGCAAATAGACCTCTGCAGAATCAACTGTTATCAGTTAAAAAGAGGCATCTCCTCCCTGATTCACACTAAAGCCATCCCACAAAATCACAAAAGGCTCCATTCAAATGGCCTGAGATGACCAATCAGTTCTAAGGGAAACATTTTATTTGCTTGCCTCCCATTCCTTTCACTTCAATGAATCCTGTTAAGTGGGGTCTCTGTGTGATTTATGCCTGGGAAAAGAAATTACCCTCCAGGAGTTTGACAAATGCTCATTCTTGTCCTAAAGTTTGTATAGCAAAAAAAAAAAGTTTTGAGTAAACTTAGAATGGGGTCATATGGATAACTTCTTATTCTTCAAGGACAATTAAAAGAATGGTCAAGCAAGATAACATTTCCTGGGCTTTTGATGAACATCTTCCCATCATTCATCCAGATCTGTTTGAAGAGTTCCCAGAATCAGCATTGGAAACGACTTCAGAGATCATTCAGGGCAGGATCTGCTGAAGTATAAAGCTCTGCCTTGGTATTGAATCTAATCCTGCCTTTTTCCCACGAGACAAGATATCTCTCCCACCTTTTAACTTCTTCCTTGAAAACTGCTAAAAGAGGAGATTCTGTGATATCCTTAAGCCACTTAGCCTGCCGCTGAAGTAACTTATCCTACTGTCAGAACATTTCTCTCTAATGTTTAAACCCAATCTTCCCTTTGTATTTCAAACTTAAAAAAACTTCTTAACCAACTGTTTGTAGTAACAAGCGTATATTCCTGTTCAATTGACATTAACCATTCAGTTCTTAAGGCATTCTTGTCTCGGTATGCTTTGCCTTCTAGAATATTTGTAATCCTTTGAAGTTCTTTGGTAAATCTGCATCTCTTTGGATCAGATTTGCCAATAGGCAGAGCTGAAAGTGAGCGCAGCAGTTCCAACACCTCAAAACAAACACATTGCAAACACGGAGTAAATTCATTTGATCTAGTAACATACCGTATTTTAGTATTGACTGATCCAAGAGACCATAACGTTTGCCTTTCATTTTTGCTCCATTTTCTTCTTCCTTCCTTCCCAAAACCACTCATGACCACTGAAATTAAAAGCAAACTGCTTTAACATCATTTATCCGCCTTTAAGGTTAGAAACATAAAAATGTGTATTGATGCTATGTTCCTTTGCTCTCTTTTTTTTCCAATCAAGAGTCTTGTCTATTTTTCTGGGGGGGAAATGTAAATCATAAAATATTTTTGCGCTCTTTTCAATTGCAAAGACTTTTGAAGCTAAGATATTCAGAAAGATTTATCTTCCAAGAAAGCTTTTGAATTGATATAATCCCTGGACTTCTGAATATTTGTTATCTTTAAAACAGTATTATTATTACGGCTGGTTACAGAGTCATCCAGATGTTTAAACTAGATTTGGCGTTTTTATCCACCCAATGAGGTTTTCCTAGGATAGGCAGATATTGTTGTTTGATGGTGTTAATGGTATTGCCTCGAGATGTAAGCTGTTCCAAGCAAAGCTGCCTTTCACAATTGAATGAGGATAGAATATAGAATAAGAGTTGGAAGGGACCTTTGAGGTCTTTTAGTCCAACCCCCTGCTCAAGCAGGAGACCCTCTACCAGTGATGGCGAACCTTTTTAGCACCGAGTGCCAAAAAGGCGGGGGGGAGTGGGCGTGGCCACCCACGTGCCACTTCCTGTTTGGGCTTGGGAGAGCGTGCGCACACGCAGGGGAGGGGCGATGCGGGTTTTTTGGCATTTGGGGGCTTTGGAGCATGCGCACACACGCGCAGGGGGTGGTGGGGCATAGCGAGCAGCATCCCCTCCACCATCCCTGTGCGTGCGCATGCCCTCTCAAGTCCAAAAATGCCGAAAAAAACCACGAAATTTTGAGGGGTTTTTGGCATTTTGGGGCTTGGGAGAAGTGTGCAGGTGCGTGGGGCGGGGAGAGGGGATAGCTCGTGTGCCAGGCGATATGGCTCCACATGCCACTTTGGGCACCCGTGCCATAGGTTCGCCATCACTGCCCTGTACCATTCTGGATAAATGGTTCTCCAATTTCTTCTTAAATACATCCAGCGATGGAGCACCTACAACTTCTGAAGGCAAGCTGTTCCACTGGTTAATTGTTCTATCAGGAAATTTCTCCTTAATTCCAGGTTGCTTCTCTCCTTGATTAGTTTCCATCCATTGCTTCTTGTCTTGCCTTCTGGTGCTTTGGAAACACTCTTCTGGAAGATGCAAAAAACACTATATTCATTATGAGTATGTCCTTGTGACTCAGGGCAGGTAGAAACCATCAAAAATCTGTATGATAGTTCTGTATTGCCAATTTTATATAAAATCTTGAAATTTCCCAAATGCCACACTCCTGACCAGCAAAACAGGATACAGCAATCAACATGGTAAGCAACTTCTGCTTTCCAACATCAACCCTGAAATGACAGACAAAGTCAACAGATTTTGCATGGCAGATGAAAAAAAAAATCAGGCAAAGAATAATTAGGAACAATTTAGCCTACCTGGGTATAGATAATCACAAACAGCTCAGGGTCAGAATTGGAGCATTGGCTATTTTTTAACTTTATGCTTTGGTGTGTACATGCCATGTGTTATTATACTATATTTTTCAGATTTGACAGGAATCTGTAAGAGAAGTTTATACATTTTTAAACCAATTGGGGTAATTTTATTGTTTTATCTACAATATATTTGTATTTTATATTGCTACTGGTATTTCAAAGTTTGTACTATCTGGATTGCAAAGTTCATGTAGTTTCTCCTTTGTTCCGTTTTGTAGCCTAAGTACATCCTGTAGCATAGTTTGATTGAATGTGTATTGTCTTTTAGCCAAAATTCTTTGTTGGTATGTACCTTTCCTAATTATCCTGATATTGTCAATTTGGTTTGAATAGCAATTCCCTTTTGCTGGTTTTTGACCACAACTGCTATTTCTTTCTAGTGTAGAATTGGGTGCTAAGTTTCCTAAATCATTCGTTCCAGTTTAGTATATCAAAGATTTGACCTCTTTATTTGGATTAAGTCTGTCAGATTTGTTCAACCAGAAGAAAAGGTACTCTTCCCATATCGGACTATGCAGCAATTCCCTAAGTGTGATTCCCAGTAAAGATGCTACCCGCTTGAACAAGTGGCAGCGGCTGACACCTGTTGAAGGTATTATACCTGCCTTTCAGTTGACTAAATCGCTTATTAGATCAAAGCAAAACACGGTCTTATATCCGATGACCATAGATAACTCGACTCGGGCGTCCCAGACGAGCTGTCTGCTGTCAGACAGGAAGCGTGCTTCCGGGGGCGGCGGAGTCTCACGACTACATCACTCAGTAGGTGGTGGGCAGAAGCCACCTCGCGGCTCATCCCCCCTCCCCATTCCCTTCCTCGCAGCCTCTCTGGAAGGAGCGGCCGTTCGCCGGCTTCCTCTCGGCTCTTCCGCACACTGAGCCTCCGTGGGGAGGGGCGTGACCAACTCGGGGCGCGCAGGCCGGCGATTCCACGCGCATCTGTTTCCCCGCCGAGACTGGAGCCTCGGCGTCGATCCTACGGGCGCTGGTGCCGTCGCCTCTCTCGCCTGGCGAGCTTCTCGGCCGACCATGTTCCTAGAAAGCTGATTGCAGCCGGGCAGCCGCGACGGCACTGCCGCCGCCATCCCAGTGAGCTGGAATTGGTAACGCGCCCCAAGTTGGTCCTGCGGGAGGCCGCTCCCCAGCAACCCAGAGAGGCGTCCGGGTCGGGCGGCGGCGGCGGCGACAGCAGCCTCGCTACCAGCTTTACCATCATCTCGACCACCAGCACCAGCACCAGCAGCAGCAGCTCTGAGTCCAACAGCACCATGGACCTCTCCTTCATGGCCGCGCAGGTAATTGGACCGCCATAGCGCGAGCCTGGCCTCCGTCAGTCGGCCGGCCGATGGGCACTTCCGTGGGCTCAGACCCGGGTCTCCGCCGGGCTCGCTCTTCCTCCCGCCCTTCGTGGATGTTTGGCAGGGTAGCCAAAGAGGAGAGGAGCTGCCCGAGCTTTGACTCGGTTCCAGGCAAGGGTGCCTTCGGGTGGGAAAGAAAGCAGTTGCCCAAGGCTGGATGTTTCCGATGCCAATGATGGCTTCTGCATATTTCAGACTCGGTGATTGTGTGTCCTTTTCTGTGGGAAACGGCCCCGTAATTTTTTTTTTTTTTTTTAAATCATCTTCAGTTAAATCACGGAATCTGAGGAGATGGTGGGAGGAATAAACAGGCAGATTTTGAATAAAAATGGCCCTTTTAAAATACTTCGGCTAAAGAAGGCATAGATTTTTATCTGTTTAGCTCTGCAGATAAATTATACTACTGCACAATTGTTTGGTACCGCTGAAAGCCTGATCAGTATACAAATACTTTGATTATCTTTGGTAGCATGGATATCTTGGATTGAATAACCTTTAGTGGGACAGATCATCTGGAAGAAAATCTTCCTGGTCACTAAGTGTCGACAGCAGTTTAATCAACAACACAATCAATCAACCTTTAGGGAGGGGGAAATATCCTAAACTTTCTAAATGTCTCTATCCCTAAAAATATGTATCAACATGTAGCGAATGTGAAGTCCTGGCACGTATACTCCGAATTCAGAGCACTGACTGTTTTTGAGAGGTAAAACTACTACCTTACTTTCCTGTCTTACACAAAAGAGGAGAAGAGGAGGAGGAGTAAAGCATAAGTGAAGGATTAAATCTTAATTTTCTTAGGCAAAAGAGAAAAATAAGCATATGTTAATTAATTATATATTTCACCAGATGGTCTGCTGGTTGACCTCAATGCCTACTGACTGAACAAAAATTTCCTATTCTAGTCTTCCCAAAGTGGTATATTTCAGGCATGCTGTGCTTGCTGTCCTATGATCACCGTCTAGCATTGACCTGCTACCCTCCAGATCGGTTGCACTACAGCTCCATTTATTTTCTCAGCTACCATACAATGTCTGGAGGTTAAGAGAATAATAAGGTGAAAGGAGTAATAGTTCCACCCTGTCTGGGGCCATCAGATTGGGAAAAGACATATTGGTTTCTTACCAAAGTAAGTTTGGGGCATAATTAACATTCTTCAAAAGACCAAATAAATTATCACTGAGCAGGGCTGTCAAACTCACGGCCCATGGGCTGGATACGTCATGCACTGGCCAGATCCACGCCCAGTTTAGCCAAGGGGGAAAAAGTCCCAATATGTCATGTGCCACCGCTGTGATGATGTGAGTTTGACACCCCTGCACTAGAGTGTAAGTGCCCCCTTTAAAAGCCCTTCTATATATTTCCCAGCATCCTCGGGGGAGGGAATCCATTTAACAGAAACAAAAACATTTTTTTGTTTCCCCCTCCTCTGTTTCCAGGCAAAATGAGCCTTTAGAATTCATTTCAAAAAATGTGCTTGAAAGCTTAATTGGGAGTTGCAGCAAACAGGAGTTGTGTAATTGGACATTGCAAGCAAGGTTTCTTCATTTTTAAAAATAGGATAGTAGCAAGAGAGCTGAAAATACTGCTGGTTGGATTATTTTTAGTTTGCAAAGCTTCAGATTTCTGATGGATGATTTCATATTTCATTCAAATTAGATTGCATTATGGATGGACTTTTCTTGTAATGATAACAATTAGGCATCACGCTTGAAAAATGCATTAACTTGTTTTATTAAAAGTAATGAAAATGTCAGTATGAATTGTGTCCTGAGATAAATTTCTTCCACCATAGATGTTCACATTTTAAAAAATGTATTTTATTTTCTATTGTATACTCAAATGTTGGCATTTTCATTTTCAAATATTTTTGTAGCTAGATCACATTAAATGGAAATAAGTATAAATTCTTTATATTTTCTAAAAACTATTTGACACAGACTGAAATGTATAATAAATCTGATATAGCTTCTTGCCTTATTTTTTTAATGGTTATGAAAATGTCACCTTTGTGTAAAAAGGAGGATATACTTTTGTTTTATTTTGGAAAAAGGTGATTTAAAAATTTGATACAAACTTGAACAGTTCTACTTTCAGATAACAATTATGTGAGGTGAATTGACAAATTGAAATAAGAGTTAACAAATTGGCATAGCTTGATCACATGTGTTACGTTGTTTCTGTCCAGATGTTTAACTATGTTGCAGTAATATATTATATAGTAAGCTATTTCCATTTAGTGATCCTCTTTTAAAAATTCCATTCTACTCCCTCTGTAACAGCCAGTCAGGATTTCATAATTGTTGAGCAATCTTTGTTCCTATTAGTGACTATTCAGAGTTAAGGGGTTAC
>JANHFR010000610.1:203386-213981 GCA_032468015.1 Mimophis mahfalensis | reverse complement strand
AGTGTAATTTCCTTTCAAGTCAGTGTACGTGCAGACGTCCACTTCAATTAATAAGGTATATAACAATAAGAGGTATGTTTACTGCAAATTTAGTCTGATTCTGTTTAGGGAGTTATTTCCTAGGTAAATGAGCATAGACCTGTCATTAAAGACTTTTGCAGCAAAGGCAAAAAAAAAAAAAAAAAAAAAAGCCTTTTGACCATTCCAGGCAAATAAAATCCTGATTCAAAAAGTATGTTCAATGTTGCATCCTATTTCAAAATCTAGATCAAATGCACAATTTTGTGGCCCTGGATTTTTTTTTTAAATGAAAAGAAACAGGGCTGTTCTTTCCTAAATGAGATCAAGTTTCAGTTACTCTTCTAACCATTTCCATTCGCATTGCAAGAAAAATAAAACTGGGAGGCTCACTGTACAGTGGTAAGCGACAATGTGGAATAACACAGAAGGTGTTTTTTTTTAAGTTCATTCTTTTGTTCTTATTTTTGTCATCTCAAACACACTCCCCCCCCCCCATTTCGTTCTCCTAAAAGGTTATATTTTGCATTCCTTCCACTGAGAGAACCCCCACGCTTGATCATGTTGAATGTTGGCAGCGCCAGAGCATGTTTTCAATTCTTGCTGAGTCTATTTCTTTGTGTATGTGAGGTTACTATCGGTCACATTTTCACAGTGCGAGTGGTGCCTGCTGTAAAACCTCAACTATTCCTTTTACAGGAAATCATAGCTTTGTGATGTGTACACCAACAGTTTTAAGTCATGTTTGCCTTCACTGCTTGCTTGTTTTCTCTTGGTGAGCTTTAGATTAAAAAAATAAAAATCAGTGCATACCTTTTTCAGTTTCACCCCTCAAATTATTTCAGTCAGAATAGAGCTGAAAGGGCCCACAGAGGTCTTCTAACCCAACCCACTGCAAAAGCAGGAAATCCTATATGATTGCAGACAAGTGTCTGTCTAGTCTCTTCTTAAAAACCTCCAGTGATGGAGCACCCATGATTTCTGAAGGCAAGCTGTTTCACTGGTTAATTGTTCTCATTGTTAGGAAGTTTTTCCTTAATTCCAGGTTGCTTCCCTCCTTGATTAGTTTCCATCCATTGTTTCTTGTCTGGCCTTCTGGTGCTTTGAAAAATAAGTTGACAACCTCCCCCACTCCGCCACCTCTTCTTTGTGGCAGCCCCTCATTTCTAAGAATGCCTCATTCCTAAGAAAGATTTTGTGGATCGAAGCCTGCAGCTATTTTATAAGTAAAATACAGACAGAAACAAACAATTTTTTTTTTTAAAAACACCTCATCCACCTCGTCAACCACGTAGTGTATGTGTGACCATGAAAATGGAAGGATTAAAAATTTTCAGTTCACATGATGTGAAAATTGTAAAATTCTAATTATTACTGGTGCCATAATTATGCCACCATGCTAAAAGGCTAAATTAATTAGCAAAATAATAACTGAAAAAGAACAAAAGGATATTTCACCATATAAACATTTTAAAAAGCCATAACACTCTTCAAATGTTTAAGCAATCCACTGAAAGAGCCAGGCTTCTTATACCACCTAAATCAGAGGTCTCCAAATTTGACAACTTTAAGACCTGTGGACTTCAACTCCCAGAATTCTGAGAGTTGAAGTCCACAAGCCTTAAAGTTGCCAAGTTTGGTGATCCCTGACCTAAATCAATATTATGCTAAGGCTAATTACAGCTGAAGCATGCATGCAGGAAGAATACATGGGAGATGAACCTGAAGATCCATCTTAAAGTCCTTTGTGTATTTTAAGAATTAATAGGGGCAACAGCTTGAATTGGGTATAGAAACAAAATGGTGGTCAGTGAATACCTTAATAGGAATGAGATGGTCAAAGCATATGGCTCCCATTTACAACCTGTGTCTGTGGGGCCCCTGGTGCACTCTGAGCTTGGTTGTTCTCTTGCAAATATTTCATTACCAAACTAGGCAACATCACCTAAGCATGACAGTAAAATAACCAAGTTCAGAGGACACCAGTTCAACTTCGAGCTACTAGTATTCTGTTCTATCAGTGACTGTGTTGTGTTGTGTATCACTTGCAACTTCCAGATCCTTTTGAAGGACTGCTTCACAGAAAAACACATTATAGTAGTCTGGTAGGGATGCAGTCAAGGATAAACCAGCATGGCAATATTCAATGCTATGAGGCTGGAATAAATTTTTGTGTTGCTTAAAGCTGGAAAGAAATCACTCTTCGGAAGTTGTCAGAGAGCAAGGTCAGAGCAAAAAATCATCTCTCAAACTAAAAATTGGCCTTCCAAGGGAATTCCTTTGTATTCCACATTACAGAGAGCATCAGAAAGTTTGTCTCTATAATGCACCTATTTCTTTCTGTAACAGCTTGCACATTACATTAAATGCATGGCAATGGCTCAACTGCACATTTAAATCCCTCTTCCTTCTGCAAAATACTGGATAATTTATACTTTTTCTAACATCAAAATCTTAGCGTCTTTGACAGCCTCTCTCCATCCTTCCCATAATTTCAGCATTTGCCAATTATTTCAGAATTGGAAATAACTTTATGCTGTCAAGAACCTGGTAAATTGAATCAGACGTTACTAATCTGGGACAAGAAAGAGGTGTGATTAAACAGCAACTCTCAATTTTGTAGCTGTCCATTTTAATGAAATGGCCACAAGTGTTCATATTTAAAAGGGGGCCGAGGGAAAGAGGTACTTCGCATGTGTCTTGAAATGAATCCCAAGTTCATGACCAAAGTTGTTTCCTTAAGCATCTCAAATACCTTCTCAATCTGACTTAAAAATAATTTTGGGGAAGTTGCTTTTTCGGAAGAAAATGTGTTGAAAAGCTCTGATCAAAGAGCAAATATAAAGTTTCTGGAGAATCTCTGAGTTGTTCCCTTTGACTTCAAGTTATACAAATCTTAATAAGTGGAGATTCAGGCATACATTTGCAATCTCCCAGTTTGCCTGTTTTAATGTTTTAAAGGAGTAACTTCACAGCAAAAGTGTAACTTGTTTAATGTTGTCCTGACATACAGTGTAGGAAAGTGGACTAATACACCACCCACATACTCCACAGGCGACTCTTATCTTTGAGATGTGCAAATTGCAGAGACAGTGACCAAATTTTCAAGCTTTTGTTATTATGTTTAACGAGCAAAGTACAAAAGTAGATTTCTAGGTAGGAGTTCAAGACTCGTAGCAGAAAAGAATTCATGGTTAATTGGTGGAATATAGCAAAAGAAGTAATGACCTAAAAGAATAAATAAATAAACTAATGAAGTAGACCAACAAACACAATAAGAACAATTCCAAATTGTTTGTCATAATCAATTGAGTTATATTTTCCCCTAATAAAACCAAAAATGGAGCAGAGATGAGTTAGACAATTAAAAAAAGAGCAATTCTGTCTTAAATCTTCAAATCCAAATGTTAAGAGTACTAACATTTCCACCAGAAGGATGGAAATACGAACTAAAACCAAAGGGCTAAACTCATTTACATATGTTCAGAAAATAACTGGCAGCATCAATTAAATCCCCATTATGAGTTTGGCAATTAGGGTACAAAACAGTTATTTGGAAATCAGGATTACACTGTCAATTTAGCAATTAGGGTACAAAACAGTTATTTGGAAATCCTGATTACACTGTCAGGAAATCAAGCACTAAAACTTACGTTAGGCTTTGTTGCAGAACTTTAGATATATGTCTATGGAGATTCTCTGTCATCCATGTCATTGTTATACCAAAGTTGCTATTTCAAAAGGCAACTGGACTTACTTGGTTTTTCCTTGAAGACATTTCACTTCTCACCCAAGAAGCCTGTGGCAGGAGGCTGTGTAACATGTTGTGCTGTTGTGTGCATGAGCAGCGGCACCAGTGTGATAAGCCACACAGCAACCTGCAGCGAGTGGCGGCACTTGTGTGATGTGCCATGTAGCCTCTGACTGTGAGTGGTCACAAGCAGCTGCAGAAGAAGTCGCGGAGCAGTGCAACAGGTGTCGGGGAGTAGGAGAAGGTCATAAGCTAAGTGGGTGTGGGGCGCATGGAGCAACCCCTGTCCTAGCTTGATTTTTACACCTGCGCCTTGCCCCAACTTGTACAACCAGATGGCAGGCGGGGCTTAACTAGGGCTTATTTTTGGGGTAGGACTTGTATTAGGTGCAAGTGTGAAAATCAGGCTAGGGCTTGTTTTCAGGATAGGTTGTATTTTTGGAGAAAACACAGTATTAGTCTTTGCGACTAATCTTGGAGGGAAATTGGCAATGGTAATTGAGATTGGCAATTGGGATTGGTAATGGGGATAACAAATTTCATGCTAATATAGTGTTCTCTGATGCAAGGATGGGTGCAGAGCCAGAGGTTGGCTGCTGCCAGTTCAGTCCAGTTTGCTCAAACCCCTTCTTCTGATTCCAGTATTTTTTTAAAAGTGTCATTTTCCCATTATAACTTTGTCTTTCTTCAAGTTCAGTTCATAGAATCATCCTACGAGGCAAATTGGCTGTCTCTAAATATGATACATTTTAAAACACAATCTTCCACTGTAGAAATTTCATTACTTTTCCAACTTTTGCACAGGTAAGCTTGTGTATTTGCGATGAATTTCTCTAGCTTAGCCTTCTAGATTTGTGCTGAAACAATGCCTCAAGTTGCCAAGCCTTTAGGTCTCCAGTAAACGTGGGAAGCATAAACATGAAGAGTCCCAGTCCGTGGAAAGTTGGTGAGATGAATTTTACCCTGTTTTGCTAATTAGTTATAACCATACGGGATGAATTTAGGATATTAAAAGCCTGGAGATTTAATTCCTCCATTCGAGTTACAGATTTAATGCAGCTGTTGCATTGTTTTAAAAAAAACAACACATATTGGCATTCATTGCCTGCAAGCAACCTATTGGTATTCACTGCCAAAACCAGTGTGAGCACACAATATTTGCTCTTGGCAAGTGGCCCAGGCCATTGCTAGCTAGTCATTTTCCAAAATGCAGCTTCATATGAACGGTTTCTTTCTTAGCCAGAGACAATAGCTTGCATGTTAGGATAAAAGAGTTGCAGTTCATAAACAGATGAAGTCACTTTCAAGGTGATTATAAAAATTCAACAACAACCAAGGCTGACATTTCCCAGTACAGTTCTTGCCTGTAAAGGATTTGAATACCATCTTTTTTTTTAAAAGGGCAATAACTCTGAACTGCAAGCACTGAGGAAAAGTGCTTGTTGTAGATGCTTATTGATGGGGCTGGGATCCTATTTGTAAGACGGGAGCCTTGCTCCAGCAATAAATATGTGCCTTCGCAGCAGAAAATTAGACTTTTCTCAAACTGTTCAATTCATTTGTTATATTTTAATTTATTAATAAATGTAGTTCCCCTTCCTGTTTATCCCAGTTCTTAAGTCTGCTTACATCAATAGCAAATACCCAAAGTAAAACACCAAATAAAATCAGAAGTAAAATTAAAGCCAGTCATTAAAGTAATTAACAATTAAAAGATTGGCAAAAGAGATGTATCTTATCATATTCCTAAATACATCGCTATATTGCTTAGGGGTCACACAGGAAAAGTTCTTTTTCTGTACAAGTAGTCCTCAACTTACAGCCCCAATTGAGCCCCAAATTTCTGTTGTTAAATGAGACATTTG
The DNA here is from genome assembly GCA_032468015.1 of Mimophis mahfalensis. Taxonomy (NCBI): domain Eukaryota; kingdom Metazoa; phylum Chordata; class Lepidosauria; order Squamata; genus Mimophis; species Mimophis mahfalensis. The sequence goes on along the minus strand of JANHFR010000610.1, from coordinate 208,347 downwards.
TTAAGAGAACGGTTGTAAGTTGAGGACTGCCTGTATATCCAAAAGATGGACTTCTGGCAGCTGCCGATGAGCCATTTCAACAGATCTAACTTGACAGCTTCGTACTGGGAGAGACTGGCCCACAGATAATCTTTGTTGTGCTGTTTTTGTGAGATTGGCAGGTATCCTAAATACATAAATAATAAGGCTTAACCAATTTATGTTCATTAACTATATAGCAATAGCGCTTAGACTTCTGTACCACTTCACAGTGCTTTACAGCCCTCTCTAAGCAGTTTACAGAGTCAGCCTATTGCCCCCAACAATCTAGGTCCTCATTTTACCTGCCTCAGAAGGATGGATGGCTGAGTCACCCAGAATCATTATATATCTTAGATGCAGTCCATGACAATTCCTCTTGACTCAATGTAGCCCAGGCAAGCCAAAGGGTTGGCCATGCCCACAGCAAGCTATTTAGGACTTTAAAATACAATATCAGCATCTGGCAACTGGTGACCAGAGCAGATCCTTCACAATAGGCATCTCATGATTGCTATATCTTGCACTGAGCTGCAACATTTTGTAATAATTACAATTGCAGAACACTTTGCAAGGATAACCCTATGTCAACTAAAGTTGCAGTGGTCAAGTTGCGGTTAATTGTCACTCAGCCCAACCAGCAGCCATGATGATGCAATTGAAGTTACATAAAAAAAATTTACATACATAGCTTCATTTGTACCATTGTGGCTACCATATTGATTTTTTTGACCACAACCTGCAGACAGACCTGCTTGGAGGAGGAGAAGAAGAAAAGTCACCCAATGAGGCTTAATGTTGGGATTCAAAGATCTGCTGCTTGGAGTCTCAAGATGCAGAGCTGAGAATGAGTGTGTTGAGAAAATTACTATTTCTCTATTTTTGCTTCCTCCAGATGGATCGCCTTCCCTCAGTCAAGGACTTCAAAGAAAATGCCAGAGTCTTCTTCAAGAAAAGGCAAAAAAACTCCTTTATTATACAAATAAAGGTTCTTTATTTAAACACAGATAAACCGTCCAGGCTCTTATTAAGCCTCAGTATGTCTATATTAATACACACTTCCAGCCTCCTGTGAGGCTCTGGTCTCAGGCCTACAACTGTGTCTCCTGTGAGCACACAGCTTCCCCTCTATAGGTCTTACAGAGACTTCTCCAGTGAGACAGCAGGGACCACCTCCTTTTATAACGTCTGATGTCAGTTGGGGCTCACATCATGAAATTGAGGGAAATTTCAAATCCCCTCCACGGTCCCTGATTGATTGGTGCTGTTTCCGGGGCTTTTAGGTCTTTGCAACATACAGAAGGCCCCAACTCCTAACTGGTTGGTAGGTGTTTCAGGAAGTAGGCAGCTTTTTAAGGGAGGGAAATGGTGACAGGCCTTCCTGCTCCCGAAAACATGCCAGCTTTATGCAACTCTGATCACTCTACAACAGTTGGGTGGCCTTATGAATCTGGAGCACTGCAGGGCCAAACAGTCACCATGGCAACCAAGGAGACACAATTAAAGAGAATAACAGAGCAGCAAGCCCAGTTAAGACTGTAGGCTCCTTTCTGAACCTGATGTCCCTGAGGCAACAATCCTGCAAAATTAGGCCAATTAAATCCCCTGAACTGCCATATGATTTAAGCTGCCTCAAAACTTGCTCCAGATTACACTGGAAGAATGTGTTCAAGGTATTTCCCCGTTATTTTTCTTGCAAAGGTACCTTTTTCTCTGAAGGTTGCTAGGCAAGATGGTATCGGAAGCCTCAAACCAGGCAGTTTGAGGTTTAGAAGCAGTGCAAACTCTTTGTGAAGAAACTCATAGTCTTTGAATTCAAAAAGTGGGTAGAATTGGCTCCTGAGTATAGATATAAACAGACAGACAGACAGACAGACAGACAGACAAACAAACAAACAAACAAATAAATTGTATGCATTGACTTTTCTTCCCTCCAACCCCATTCCCGCTTTTCCTTTTTTCCCATATATAATTTTTATTAAGGAAATTTTTGAAAGAATAAAAATACAAATTTTGAAAAGGAAAAGTAAGGAAAGAAAAATAATAAGCAAGTAAAAAGGTGCAGAAAAAGAATGGGGGGCGGGGAGAGGAAACAAAAGGTTATAAATAACCATCTTCCCGTTTTCTTAAGAGCTGTTACAAATACAATTATATTTTACCATGTCTAAAGTTACAACATAATTTCCTTCTTTCTGCAGTCTACCCTTTCTAATCATCTAATAAATCACAAATTCATTCCCCACTCCCTTTTTTTTAGCAAAAAAATCCATATGGGCTTTTCAGTCACTCATAAATATTGTTCTTTCTCCAATAACACTTTAAACATTTGGCTTTCCATTTTATGTAAGGAAAGTCCATTTTTTAATCCTTTCTCTCTATGGAGATAAAGAAATGATAGGATGCCTACCAGCATTCTTTGAATCTTAGCATCCATTCTGCATGTACAGTAGAACCTTGGGTTGCAAACGCAATCTGTTCTGGGATTGCATTCGCAACCCGAATCGGTTGCGCCCCAAAATGACGCTAATTGTGCATGTGCAGGCAATTCTGCACATGCGCAGATGTGAAAATGGCACAGAAAGGAAGCTTTCCGCACCATTCTTTGTTCGCAAGCTGAGTTTTGGATCAGAAACCGATCCAGAACTCGGCTTGATTTTTGGGTTGGAACCCGAATTGGTTGCAAACAGAAGCATTTGCAGCCTGGCTCCGAGACCTTAGTCTGAATGTTCCTTCATTCATCTCAGGGATTTTGGGGGTAGCACAAAGTCAATAAAGCCAGTTTGGTTGTAGACATTAAGGCAACAGGCTAGCAAGACCATGAGCCAGGCACTCTCCTTCAGCCCTAGGAAGGAAGCAATGGCAAACCACTTCTAAAGAACCTTGGCAAGAAAACTGCAGGGCGTCAACTCTGAATTGAGGCTGGCTGAAACCATCTTATCTTTCATGGTTGCCATGCACTATGGGCAGAGGATGAGGGGGAAACAGACTGTGTCATAGATAAAAATAAAAAGCTCTCTTGTGTGAACCAAAGTCATTCCAACAGATGGAGGTAGGAGGAGACTGAAGCAGTGGAAGAAGCCCCCTAGCTGCTTTGATTGGACAATGCGACCTATGACACCTGAAGAGGGAAGATTTTGCTCTTTTAATTACATGGGAACTGCGGAAAACATTAGAGTTGGTTTTCACTGGCTGTGCTGATACGATGTGTCCAATAAACATGTTTTCTGAGGAAAATTCCTACCTTGGGGTTCTGATTTCTTTGGATGTGTTACTTGGAATGCTAACACAGGGAGTCAACGATGTCACACACAACAAGTCAGTAGAATATAAGGAAACTTCATTACTGTGGAACCTCAGTTCACGAACACTTCTGTTCGCAACCAAATCAGTTCAGGACCAAAAAATCTGCTAAATGTTTGACTTGGTTCATGAGCAAATCCTCAGTTGGCAACCAAACACAGCCATGGCAATTTTCCCTTCTGTGCCATTTTGTTTGTAAAATAGCCATAGCCGGCATCCTCACCCTCCTCCTGTTCCAGCCGTTTCTTCTTAGTCAGCGCCAGTCAGCTGTGGGTGCTCCGGCTCCTTGTCAGTCAGTGCCGGTCAGCTGCAGGTGGGCTGTTACTGTTACTGTTAAGGTGCCTTCTGTGGTATATTTAACTAATTGTGTGCTTCAAAATATTAAAAAAAAAAATACTCATAGGGGTCTGGAATGGATTGATCGTATTTCCATACATCCCAATGGGAAAATTTGTTTCGGTTCACAACCAACTCAGTTCACAACCAAAGTTATGGAACAAACTGTGGTTGTGACCCGAGGTTCCACTGTACTGCCCATTTTTTGGTAGACAGGACTTATTTATCCCATGCAAATGCTGCTGCATGTGATTGCTCTGCCATATTTCCAATGCCAGTACTGTATAAGTGGAGTTTGTAAATAAATAATTTCAGGGTGTGTACCCACACGTATCTACACAAATCACATACAAACAAATATCATTGGTTATTTACATGCTGAACCCTCCAGACTAATATTGTTCTTATTCAAATTTGGGGTTGTGCAAACCTGATTGGGCTTTGTGGCATTTAATTCATTTCAAGCATGTTTCTTCCCGTATGTAGCAACTTCAAACTTTCTATTATTAGGGATGGCACAGAACAGGGTATTTGATTATGTAAAAAATGATCCCTCCAATTACAAGGCAAGCATTAGGGAGGAATCTTGTAGGTCTTCACTGTTGCATGTTCTGGCTACAGACTATTCACAGCATCGTCTGCAATTATGGGTCCCCCCTCCTTCTGATTGAGAAGGCAATCAGGCTGAAGCGATAGCTAAATTATGTGTCTCTTTTGTTTAGTAATCTCAAGGCCTCTAAATGCAATGAATCTCATCTCATGACCAAGAATTTTTTCAATGAAATCTCCTCTGCTGATGGTTACGGTAAGTGTTAAAGCATCTAATCCAAGTCCCAATATTTTTAAACAGGCAGGCTTTCCAATTGCTCACAGATTCAATGAGAACAAACAGAACAAACTTTTGAGGGATGCTGCATATCTTAGTATTAAAACTGTAAGCACAGATTAGTCCTAGAAAGGTAAGGATAATTTTTAGACAAAGGATGGAGAACTTGAATCTTCCCCTTATTCTTCAAATGTTGGACGATATTATCTCTGAACGTAAGCCTTCTCGACTAGATACAACAGGGATGGAATCCTGAACCTGACATAGCAGAGTAATGGAATAACAGAGTTGTAAGGGACCTTGGAGGTCTTCTAGTCCCACCCCTTGCTCAAGAAGGAAAACCTGTATGATTTCAGACAAGGTTGTCCAAGAGACCTTGGTGGAGCAGGCTGTAAGGACTTAGCCCAGCAGTCAGCTAGCCTGTAATTAAGGCATGTTCGAATCTCACCAGGCTCAAGGTTGACTCAGCCTTCCATCCTTC
>JANHFR010000610.1:137362-154954 GCA_032468015.1 Mimophis mahfalensis | reverse complement strand
GATTTGAACTGCCTAATTGCAGGCAGCTGGCAGCTAAGTACTACATACAGCACTCTACTCACTGCACCACAACGGCTCTTCAAATTCCCAGAAATTTTGCTGGACAGCTTATAAACAATTTGGGAGGCGTTTTTTGTGAATTTAAGAGAAACGAGGAAGGTCAAAAGTAGTTATATAGGACTTGCTCTTTGCATTATGGACTTTGACAAATGTACTTTATTCTGAAGCATATAATTTAATGATATACTGAATTAAAACACTGTGGGTTTGGTTTAGTGCAGCATATGAAACTGAACCAAGTGAATACTTGAGGAAAATAATAACCAAACTTTGTCAACTCCAATCCAATGCAAATAGAATTTCAAGTAGCAACAAGCTTTTATTCTAAAAGTTTACTACTGTAACCATGCAATACTATACAGATGTTTGTTCCATGGGGAAAAGAAATGACAAATCTTTCCAAAAACTGTACATGTAGAAACAATTGCAACCCCTAAAATATAAGATGGCAAAATATATAATACCAAGAGAATGGATGCAATGTATGGCTATAAAAACTGAATAAAAAAAACTAATCAGAAAAGCTGGGGGGAAAAGCAGTGCCTTTGAATGGTAGTGGTGTTGAAAATGCCTCAAACAGCAAGGAGAACAAATAATTCAATACTCCTTGAAATAAAACCAGAGAGCTCACTGGAAACTCTAATAAAAATTACTCACATCCAGGTTTATGTATTATAGATACCAAATGTGGAAATAGTCTTTGGAGAAGATTCTGCTTGGAAAAAAAGGAATGGCAAAAGAGGCTAGCAGAAAACTCGATAGTTTGATATTGTTTTCCTCCTATCCCTGGCCTGTTCCTTGCTCTGTATTTCATTATACTTATATGATCTTTTCCCCCGCAAAAGAATTTAATGAAAACTGCAAGCATTGTAGCGTTTGACAGTCTTTAATCTTTCCACCAGATACTTCTTAATGTAGTTTTTTTAAAAAAAAGGAAATGATAATAGTTCTTTATTATTGTTATTTGAAATTTAGATTATTTCTGTAGATATCTGTCCTTTCCCAAGAAATAACTTTCAAATTTCGGATGAGTCCATGGGTCCATGTTGGACTCATAATATTCCATAATATAAAATGAAAAAATAGTAGGAATTACATCAATTACCTACAATTTTTTATGATTTTTGCAAAAGTTTAGATAGATTAGCAATAGCACTTAGACATATATACTGCTTCACAATGCTTTCCAGCCCTAAGTGGTTTACAGAGTCAGCATATTGCCCCCACATCATTTTACTGACCTCGGAAGGATGGAAAGCTGAGTCAACTTTGAGCCAGGGAGAATCAAACTGCCAAACTGCAGTCAGCCAGCAGTCAGCAGAAGTAGCCTGCAGTACCGCATTCTAATCACTGCACCATCGCAGCTCATTCACATTGGGAGATTATTTAAGATTATTTAAATAACTTTTTGGGAATGACAAGGCTTTATGTTTAAGAGAGTTTTCTCCCTTCCCATTCCATAGATATTTTGGCAATTTATACAAAAGTGATTATTCTTCACTGAATTTTATAAGGAAAACATGGACTCAGGAATAATTAACAAAAAACACTTGAATTTTTTATTTATTTTGCCACTGATCAATAGAATATCCAGCATTTTCCAAGGAAGCACCCAATGTTAATCTTATCCCAGATTCCATAGATCAGTTCTACCCCAGGAAGAGAGAATTATACAGTATTAAAAAGTGGCACTTACTTGCAATATGTTGGTTATCATCTTTGATCAATATCTTTGAGCACAGGAATTTATGGGTTCTGGTAAATCCATTTAAAGTGCTCAGAAATTAAAGCTGTAAGTCCAATTTTCTGTGGACATTTTGAACCTTTCTAAAACTGTTGAATTTTAGATTCTGAATTTAGCTAAATTTAATGCACATTTCTAATTAATATTTTGTTTGGAAAAGATTGTGGCTTGGATAAAGAAAACTAGGGTTACTTGAATATAGTGCTACATTTCACTAAAGTCAGAGACTTAATAGACATGTAGACTCAGCCTCTTCCTGCTTTTGTACAATGCTATTGGTGAAATTATCCATTGGTTGCCATCATTTGTCCCAAACAAAGCATGCTGGGTTGCAAGGTGACCATTTTTCGAATCACAACCGAGCTGAAAGCTGCTTGAGACATGAATAGATTTCCAACAGATAGTTCATAATTTTAAAGTGATGCTTGAGTAACACAGGACTAGACTGTCAGCAAGCAGAAAAAAAGTTCTTAGTATAAACACATACTGTATATAATAGTATGAGTTATCCTGATTTGAACCGTTTTTCTTCTTTCAACCAACCCTAGATTTTCATAAATAAATATGTATGCCCTCTTAATGCATGCAATTTCCAATAGGCACTATAAGATAAAGATTTCAGGAAGATTTCATCATCTGTTCAATGCTGATTTCTTTTTACTGGCCTATTATACATTGGAATTCAAATATGTGTAATAGTGTTGGACCTAAAGATTTGACTCCTAAATTCTATGGTCAGAATCCAAATAATTGGTAGGTTATGATTTACGTAAGTATATACATGCCAGATTATTATTCCAGTATATCATCAGATACAGTATTTGTTCAAAGGAAAACAGGTAAGGAAGCTTTATTAGAAGTTGAATTTTATTGAGAAGTCTGTAATGCCAGAAGTGGAAGGAAGACAATTCAGTGGCATATAATCAATCCATCTAAATGATACACCCAACAGCTGCTGATATCACTCATTAGGATGAGAAGAAAAGTTATAGTTCATCACCACAGTATTTTTCTCAGTTGAAATCTACCCAGAATCTTGTTTGAAAACTCATGCTAAGAATTACCTTAGTATTTAGGCATATTTAACATTTATTTCTAGTTTCACTGAAGAAACTGATAAATAATCCGGCATACCCTTTTTGCTTATTGCTGTGAAACAAATTAATTTTTTTAGCAGCAAGTCATTAATAGGCAAATTATTTTTAAAAAGCACTATGGTTACTTGGTGCTGACCTGAATAGGTATACCATACAAAAGTGCTATAAAATTTTAAAGTCTGTATTGTGTATTATTTGCTTCCCATTATACTTTTATTTTGGTGAAAGATTTTTAGTAATAGAGTCAATAACCTGGTTCATTTTAAGTCATGGTTTGTTCTAAGTTTGAATAATCCACAATTGGCTGAATTTACATTTAACAAAAACCAAAATGGCTTGTATTACATAGTAAGGGTACCTTATTCCTCTCAAGTTTTAAATTACATACGATGGATGAACCTACACTGTGTATTCCACTGTGGTTTTAAAACAGGGTGGGGAAAACAGGCAGAACGGTTCTAAGGTTGTAACGTTTACTGTAGCAATGTTCATATTTTTATATGAACATGCAGGTAAAAAAGCAGGGGGCAGGCTGCATACATTCTATTTACAGAAGTGAACAGAAGGGAAGACAACTTAAATTATAGTAGTTGCCAACATTCTGAGTAGCTTTAAAGCTACTACTTCCATACTGATGCATTGGGGGATTTTTTCCCCCAGTATTTCTTTTCCTTTCTGTTTCCCATCTCGCATTCTTAACCCTGGGCGGCTTACAATTAATTAATTTTCCAGTTATTGGTCTGTTCTGGTCCCTTTTTTTGTATCTTTCTTCTCCACCTAAAATACAAAATTAATACTACCTCTTATGTAGGAAGCAAATAACAAAAATCAGAGCAGTCTCTTAAATATGCGCATTTGAAACTGGTAGCTTGTGCACACTTTAATGTCTTCCAAACAAAAAAATAACAATATTAATGACTTAACTGATGTTATTTAATTCCACAATTTTAATTTTCACTCTACCTTTCTCAATATAGGTACTGGCGATCCCAACAAATCCGTATTTGTGGGGATGAAGGAAATGTCTGACAAGATGGAGGGATTCTGTCAGACTTGCAAAAAAGTCATAGAATCATGGGGCTGGATGAGACTTTCGATGTCCAACTCCTGGCAGGAAATGTCATACCATTATTAGCTTCTTAATCACTAAAGCAACCAAAAATGTTTATGTCCATTCTCTTAATACATTTGTGAGAAAGTACAGATTGAAAGAAAATTGTGCAACAGAGAAATGAATCTGATTCATATATAAACAACATGAACCGATGTTCAAGGATGGAAAGCCTCGTATTTTATTTTCCAAAGTATTTGGTTAATTGCAGAATTAAATATTAGACTATAACTACTAGAAGTATTGCAAACAAAATCCCCCCAATCTTTTGTGTCTACGTAAGTTGGGTATCTACAAAATAATTTAGGATTTCTTAAATCTGCAATGTGTATATATTTTAATATTTCTATAAAGTTTCTATCTACAGGGGAAGGTCACTTGTACATTTCATATTCTTTTGCCTACCCAAAACAGTATAATGTTTGTGAGCTTCTATGTTTCTTAAATATTTGGCATCTGCTCTGCATGGAAACACTTTTTTCTTCTGCCTTTTTAATTGTCTGAGCTTATCTGCACAATACTGACCACTATGAAATATGGATATTGGTTAGCAGGCAATGTCTCCTCCAACAGTTCCCAAAATTCAGCAGCCATTGGGATGCTGCACAGAAAGCTACCCAATCCATTCTAGTGAAGCAAGTGGGACCAAGTGAAGAACTTAACTGGATTCTACCTATTACCTTGCCTTTGGGATTAACAAAATTAGTGGCATTTAAAGAGGTGTTCTTCCTTTTCAAAACATCTATGTCTGCAATGGATTTAACAGCAGATAGATTTTGAGACAATGTATACAACTGAAACACATCAATGTGCAAATAAGAGACATGAATACAGAATCAAGAGGTTTAGTTGTATTTATTCCTAAAACTCAATATTCCTCCAAGTTGGCAGGACACAACCAGCTTGGATATGATATTTTGCATCCACATGATGGGTTTTAAACAATGTCCATTCACACATGGAAAAAAGTCTTTTATACAGTTTGTTCAAAAACTATCCTGTGAACTACTTTCATATCAGAATCAGAAGATTCTGATATAATAGCAGTTCATCCACATTGCACAAGATTGTCTTTAAGCAATTTGCTTATATGACAGTTTGATGGAACAATGGCAGGAAAGAAAACTCCACACAGTGAGTAGAAGCTACGTAGAAATAAAACTGTGGAAAAATGCTACTAGAAAGTGACACCAGCTTTACAGAAAGATCGCAGAAAAAGGACCTGTGTTCCTTTTATGCAAGCAGTGAATGAAAAGAGGTGGGAAGACAGACAATAAAATAATGTTTAAAATCATGCTTAATACATTACAGCTTCCATTCTGGTTATACAGAAAGGATATGCACCCATGGCCAAAGTATTTTTTAAGGAACTGCAAATGACACATTACTGATCTTTAAACTGAACTTATGGCATGCCAGAGCTCATATATCAATGGGGATTTCGTATTCATTGACCAATTCTAAGGACTGAACATGATCTGCCCTTAAATGCTTGCAATAAATTGTTTCAGAAATGTTGTTTGTAAGAAAAGAAAAAGATGGTAAGTGGTGATTTTAGTGATTATATTATTTGTTACAAAGGTAACTAGAATTGTGCTGTTACCAGATATTAAGAAATGACAAGAGAGAGATCAGTTACTGGTAAGTAAAAAGTTACCGTCTTTCAATAAGGTTTTGCATGCTTAAATAGGCAGTGATGTAACAGCATTTTTTTAAAATGTTAAACTCAGCTGTACAAATTAATGTTCTAAAACATTTAAATAAGGGTTCACCTGTAAAAAAAAAATCATTGTTTGACCTAAGCTTTGTTTTCGTCTTCTCAATTTCTAATGTGGTTATTGGCATGAATTTCTCATCTAGTTAATGACTCAAGTTCACATTTCTGCCCTCAGACGAGAACTTTTTATCACTGTGCTGGATAACTGCAACTGAAAATTAGTCATCGTTCTGGGAAGTGACATTTGTTCAGCTACTTGGCACTGCACCATTAGTATGAGTTCTGTGATTTTAAAACAGGAAAATAACACTGTTTTTAAATACCCTTACTGAATGTTTATATTAGCATTAGTATCAACCTTTTAGCCACACAGCAAATAATGCCTGCCATTAAGAGCTAATGAATTTTTTAAAAGGATTGGAATAAACAGTCAGACTTCAAATGAATTAAACAACTTTACTAAATGAAAAAAAAACTACATTTAATGTTTAAAACAAAATGGAATTAAAAAAGAGACTTAAATTTAAAGAACTTCACTTAGCAGAAATCACTTGCATAATACGTGCTATTTATAAAATGCAAGTTTCAAATCCTCAGTGTAACATTTGCAAAGGCAAAATTAAAGTTTTACATTTATTGTCGCACCCAAAATGGTCCAAACTATAACCTTATCTCTTAAATCTTGCCAGTTTGTCAGAGTCCAATAGAAGTTTGTAATCCTATTCAATGAAATCTTTGCCTTTCAATCTTTTGAAGTAATAAAGGCAGGAAAAAAATCCAATGAATAAATAAAACAACCATGACCTCCTAACGCCCCATTATCTCCATTGGGATATTCTTATTGTACCCAAGTTGATTGGTCTTCTAGAAGTGACAGTCAAGGAAGAAAAGCGTCTGTCTGAGAGAGGATTGATTATGAAACATTAGGATAGATAATAAATGGTCTGATAAGCTGTAAGAAATCTTCTTTGATCTGTGTATGATGGGCTTTTAATTTACCCCACTTACAGGCTGTTCTAAAAAATCTACCGTAGTCATCAGATTTTATATCGTGTCAACTATGGCTGGGTATCAACAGTATAAATGGGAAAATGGCTTATGAGCCTCAATTTTCAGAACAGATTAACAGAACCAAACAATGCATACATAATGTGTTTTTTCTTGTCCGTTTCTCTCTTTTTCCCAGGCTGACAGTGGAAGAACACATTTGGTTTTACGCACGCCTGAAGGGGCTGTCAAAAAAGTTGGTGAGAAAGGAAATGGAACAAATGGTTACCGATGTTGGCTTGCCTCACAAACTCAAATCTAAGACAAGCCAGCTCTCTGGTAAATTGCTATTATTCAGTTATTTAGTGTTGCTTATCTGCATAGCTGTAGAATATAAGATGCTGAGAGCTCTCTGGGCTGATAAATCATTGCTCTTCTTTTGTAAGCTGCAAGGGGACTTTCAAACTCTCAAGAGATGCTGTACATCTTGGTACACCACATTCTATTTATTTGTGGGTGGTAGATGGAGAAGAAGATGGGAAGAAAAAAGTGTGGAGAGTGATGACAGTTGAGCAGCAAACATGAATATTCCTCCTGGATGATCAGAAAAATTTGGAGAAGAAAATTGCTCTTCTCCTCTACATCCTGTGATTTATAGGATCTTCCTTGATGAATTTAGTGAATTAAAGAAAAAGAAAACCAATCTCACATTTCAGGATGGCCCATCCATATTTGAGAAGTCATTGCTATAGAATAGCAAGAAAAAGCCAATGGTGTCAGGCTGGAAGTATATATTTTTTAAAATTTGTCTCCTAAAGGCATGGAAGTGTCCTTCCTCAAATTACATAATAATTACTGGTGATGTAGTTCATTGGAAGGATACTTAATTGGGAAAGACTATTTTAATCATAACATGCCTGCCCACTTGCTTCTCAATTGGGATATAGTCACATAAGTACATAATGGTTAGTTCTTCATATTTATTTGTTAATCAAATTTACATGGCCACCCATCTCATGAAAAGCAGCGTACAACAAGATGAAACCACACACATATAAAAGAATTGTTATAAGAATATAAAAGCATTAAATGTTAAAGTACCCCCAGAGAGCCTAAATCTGTCCCAACTTGTCTCCTAGGTGGCATGCAGAGAAAACTTTCAATAGCTCTGGCCTTTGTAGGTGGTTCTAAAGTTGTCATTCTTGATGAGCCAACAGCTGGAGTGGATCCATACTCCCGAAGAGGAATCTGGGAATTGCTCTTGAAATATCGGCAAGGTATTCTTTAGTCTTGCGGATCGATGAAATTTTGAGTGCTTACATTGGGGGGGTGATTGTCAGAAGGAAACTTTTTAGATAGAAAGGAGCAGAGGTTTAGTGGCAGACCATCTGTGTTACATGCAGAAGGTTCTACTTTCTTTTACTTCCATTTTGAGCTAGGAAAGAGTCCGATATGAAACCCCAGAAAGCAGTTGCTAGCTAAAGTATGTAGTATTAAGCATGCTCAGACAGTGATCTGATTCTGTGCAATTTAAATCTATGTTGTGTATTTTTGTTTGCCGTCTTTGTGTGCAAGAATGAAACACCTAATTACATGCAATAAGAAGATCACTAATTTCATTCGATATTCCACTTAATATAACTGTAGTTGAATTCTCAAGGAATGTTTGCCAAAGATTTGTGTGCAGAATAGCAACAGCAACAGCGCTTAGACTTACATACCACTTTACAGTGCTTTACAGCCGTCTCTAAGAAGTTTACAGAGTCAGCCTATCGCCCCCAACAATCTGGGTCCTCATTTTACCGACCTCGGAAGGATGGAAGGCTGAGTCAACCTTGAGCCTGGTGGGATTTGAACTGCCAAATTGCAAGTAGCCTGCAGTACTGCACTCTAACCACTGCGCTACCGAGGCTCAGAAGAAGATTGGGCAGACCTAAAATGACTTAAATTAAGTCTAAGCTGGCTCTCCATGATCTTCCAGATGAAACCTTTTTAGTCTTGCTAACATTTTGGCCACAACAATCAATCACTATTACTTTTCTGCTGTTTCAAGTTAAGGTGTCTCCCAGCCCAACCATCTGCAATATTTTAAACTAGAGATGCTAAGGTTTGAAAGTGGGACTTTCTGCAGTGCTACATGTGTTCTCTTCCACCGAGCTATGGAACTTCCTCATGAGGTGGTCTTTGAATAGGTTGTGGTCCTCCAATTGTATCTTCAGTTATTTGTAAAGTTGTGCATAGGAGAAAGAACTTGATGCTACTGGCAACATTCCTTTGTTTTAATCAATGGGCAAAAATAACATTGACATCAGATTTCAGCCAGCTCGAATGGCAGATCTTGATCTTGCTATGGCTTTTGTAAGAACACCTGCAAGGCTCTTTGGATAAGCGTGGGACCCCCATGGTTGTGTGGGAAAGCTAATTTGTACCTATTTTCCTGGTGTTCAACTGCCGTCTCCGAGCTCTTGTTTGCCCATGTAAGGAAAACAGAAATCCCATGATCTCTAAGTTTCCCTAATAGATGTGTGTCTCTTTTGAATTGTAGGTCGCACTATCATTCTCTCCACCCACCACATGGACGAGGCAGACATCCTTGGGGACCGAATTGCCATCATATCTAACGGCAAACTTTGTTGCGTGGGCTCTCCATTATTCCTGAAGAACCAGCTGGGCACAGGATACTACCTGACCTTAGTCAAGAAGGATGTGGATTCCTCCCTCAGCTCCTGTAGAAACAGCAGCAGCACAATATCTTACCTGAAAAAGGTAGGAGCAGCTGTTGCCAGTACGGGCTAAAACAGTCTAAATAGGTGGGGCTTCTGAAGTATAATAACTTCTTTCTTGGGGTTCTGTAATCATATAAAATATTCAGCAATATTCAGCAACATAGTAATATTCAGATTTCTGATTGATTCAGTTTCAATATCCGCCTTGGTTATTCTTGTGTTAGAGTTGCAGTGTTCTTAAAATGTACTTCCTCTTGATCTACTTGATCAAAGATCTTTCAGTTACTTTTTCTCCTTTAACTAGGATGACAGTGTTTCGCAGAGTAGCTCTGATGCGGGCCTTGGGAGTGACCATGAAAGTGACACCCCAACAATAGGTAAGGTTGTTTCTTGCATACTGAACTTCTGCACTTTGTTTGGCTAGATGGGGAGTTCTTAATCCCCAGTGTGATAGAATTTTGATATTAAGTTTCTTGGCATTTAAAAAATAATAATCCAAAGTCTGCAGCATTGGTAGACTATCAACCTAAGCAAGGCGGGTTAAAAACATAAGCTTGACTTCTGGCAGTTGCTTGCCCTGGATGGGCTTTTGTTGCTGGTTAATGTGGTGGCGAGATTCTTCTCTCCTCCTACATCCCATAACACCTGCTTTTTAAAAGAGAGCCTAGAACAGATCTGGGAAGGATATAGGGTGGGATTCACCCGGTACGCACCGGTTCAAGTGAACTGGTAATTCCGGCAATGAATTGGCCCCGCCCACTCACCCCTGCATTATCCTGTCCTTTATTCCCCTTGTTTGAAGCCCAGCTGATCAGCGCGGCAGCGCCTCAGCTGTTTTTCCTTGCAGCTGGAAAAGGTTAGTTTCCTTGCTATTTTCAAATGGAACACGCATGTGAAGTGTGCGCTCACTGAACCAGTTGCTAAACCAGAGAATCCCACTCCTGAGTAGCCACCCCCCATCCTTATGGCCCAAGGGAACTTTCTCTGTTACTTGAGAATCTTTCCATGGACAGATGGAGCCCTTCTATTCATGGAAATCAAAATGTGTCTAATTTTCTATGGTGAATTCAGTTATTAGACTTAGAATAACTTTATTGTCACTTTGAATGTACACTAATCGACATACATTAAAATGAAATTTCATTGCATACAGCTCTCAAAGGGTCTCCACCTCCAACATACACTACATAAACATGACAAAATAAATAAATAAATACAAAAGCATGCATATATCCACACATATTATATGACATGGGGAAACAACACAGTCAAGTTTGGATGTGCATGGCAAGAAAAACGAATCCTGAGAGTTTACCAGGTGGATGGCATAGGGAACAAAGCTGATACAGAATCTGGTAGTCCTGCTAGAAATACTTCAATACCTCCTACCTCGTCCTCCCTATTATTGTGCAATGAATAAGAAGTTGTTATCTTACATTGGTTCAACTCCCCAAGATAAGCACTTTGATCATAAGCCAATATCTGATACGAAAAGATAATATTCGGTTGGTACAGCCATAAAACAACAGTGGCAAGCAGCAGAATCTGATAATTCCTTGCGTTCTTCTAGATGTATCTGCAATTTCTAATCTGATTATGAAGCACGTCCCGGAAGCAAGGCTGGTGGAGGACATTGGCCACGAGTTAAGTTACGTTTTGCCCTATGAAGCTGCCCGAGAAGGAGCTTTCGTGGAGCTGTTTCATGAGATTGATGACCGCCTCTCTGACCTGGGTATTTCCAGCTACGGCATTTCTGAGACTACCTTGGAAGAGGTATGTGAACCATGCAGATGACAACAGCTATTCTGAAATTGTCCCTAGTGTGGTTTGCCCCCAGCAAGATGTGGCTGAGATGTATTTATTTATTAATTACTTACTTTTATTATGAAAGTCCTACACTGCTAATCTCACCTAAGGGACCCTGGATGGTTTAAAACAACATAAATACATCAATATGAGCAGTGGTGGGATTCAAATATTTTTACTACTGGTTCTGTGGACGTGGCTTAGTGGGCATGGCTCTGCTGTCATCCAATCAGAGGTGGTATTTGCTGGTTCTCTGAACCAGTCAAAATTATCACTACCGGTTCTCTGGAACCTGTTGGAACTGGCTGAATACCACGTCTGAATATGAGGAACAGCTCAGATTTTAAAGAAGCAAGTTAAGAAGAAAGTCAAAATTTGCCAGTTAAAAGTGAAAACCAGAATTAAAAAATTCAGAGAACTAAAAAACATGTAATGTGGAGACAGTGCCCTCAAGTCACCAGCCATCCCCAGGGTTGCAACAACCCCGTGCTAATTAGAAAAGCGAGGTCTTAACAGTCTTCCAGAGAACCAACAGAGTGGAGGTTTGCCTCAACTCTGAAGGTCAGATGTCCTAAAGGGCAAAAGCAACAGCAGAGAAAGCCTTCCTCCTGGATCCCACCAGTCAAAATACTTGGACCAATGGGATATGCAGCAAGCAGTATGTTCTTCCCTGCTTAACCAGGGGGCATGGATCAATGTAATTGGGAAGAGACAGCTCCGCGGGTCCCCTGTTCCAATAATGATAGCCTTCTTGCACTTGGCAGAGGCATATACTTCCAAAACATACCAACATCCATTCTCATGAAATGAATCACAGTGTTGCAAAATTGTGTTTTGGCTTTCCTGGCGAGTGGAATAGTAATAGTAATAAATACAAACATAAGCATTTCGTGCTATTCATGGATCTAGTTCTCCAATGCTATGAGCTCTGGTCAGGGAATATTCAGATGGCTCTGGTGAGCTGCACATAAGGGTAGGATCTTCAAGGATGTTACTGTGAGCTATGCTAAAAGCAGTTCTGTCTCTGGATTTTACTTATGCTTATCAGGGCATCCATGCATGGCGGTACAGGCCTAATCAAGAACTGCCATCTGTGAGGTTGGCAAAAACCTAGTCTTTCCTTCCAGCTTTCTTTGGGAAATGAACTGCCCTCCCCTAGCATCTCTGCAGGAATCTTTGAAAAAAACTGGGTCACCCTAACCTTAACCCTAATCTAGCCCAACCTGGAGACGTCATGGATTTCCACACCACAAGCTTTCCCTTGGCATCCTCCTTTCTCTGCTATGTCACCATGACATTGCCTCCGACCAACCCCTTCTTTGTTCATGAGTGACACAGGTTAAGTCAGCTTTAGATTTCCAAGTGTTTATGTAGCTTTCCCCAGTTTATTTCATCAGAGCGTAAGGGTTGCTTCAAAGTGGGTAAACCTGTTAGGATTGTAATTGTAGTGGAGGCATTGAAGCAGGATAGAGTTGGACTGCTAACTCTAGGGGAGAGAATACCAACTCAATATAGGGAGAGACCCATAATAAGAAGGACCAGGGAAAATATTTCTTAAAACTTCTGTTTTGCTACACTTTTACTCCTACCAAAGTTGTTAATGAACTTTTTGGTCAGATTTTTTTTTTTAATGTTCTAAAATAGGCCACAATAATTGTCAGTCTTTATTTAAGACAAAAATTCAGAAGAGAAGCATCAGGGTGGAAAAAGAGATTGTGGAAACAAAAGAGCATTCATTAATCATGCTTAAGCATAAACCTCACAGCTCACAGATTAACAGAGTTGGAAGGGATCTTGTAGGTCATCAAGTCCAACCCACTGCCCAAGCAGGAGACCTTTGGCCCCTACCTAGGATTGAACTCACACAGCCTCCTGACTCTGAGGCAAGAGCTCTACCCCTAGGCCAGAGAGGCCTTGTTTGATTCTTGGCTGAAATGTTAATATGGGAGGCATTTCATCATACAATATTCTTGATTTTATCAAGTTGGGACCTGCTTGCTTTAACTGGTATTATTTACTTATTATAAATAATAATAAATATTTATTATTAATTATTAATTATAGTTAGATTTACATCCTAACTTTATTTTGTACAAATCAAGTTGGTGCAAATTAATATTTCACAACTATAAGATGGACAGACTTCAACTTCAACTGAGGAATTTTGGGAATTTAACTCCACATGTGTTAAAATTGCCAAGGTTGACAAACATTGCTGTAAATAATGTTCCCACCTCCAATTTCTCCCAAAACAACAACCCTGTGAGGTAGATTAGACTGAGAATGAGTGACTGGCCCACAATTTTCTTGCTGGCTTTCATACTTAAGGTGGGATTAGAACTCATAGTCTGACAGTTGCTAGTCCAGTACTTTTACCATGACACCAAACTGGAACATTGAGATGACTCATGCATCTTGTATAGAAACATACTTATAGCTGTGGTGGCACAGTGGTTAGAATGTAGTACTGCAGGCTACTTCTGCTGATCACCAGCCGCCAGCAGTTTGGCAGTTCAAATCTCACCAGGCTCAAGGTTGACTCAACCTTCCATCCTTCTGAGGTCAATAAAATGAGGACCCAGATTGTTGGGGGAAATATACTGACTCTGTAAACTGTTAGAGAGGACTGTAAAGCGGTATATAAGTCATCACTTTTAAAGATTAAAGCCATCACTTTTGTCTTTCAGATTTTTCTCAAGGTGGCAGATGATAAGGGTGTGGATGCAGAGACTTCAGGTAAACAGCAATAATTGTGCAACACTGGAAAACTTTAGATAATATAACAACTGAGTTGTGGATTAATAAAGCTTGTTCAATTGCCACATTAGAAAAATGTTAACGAAATTTCAGAAGAGAAACCACAATTTTATTACTTGGTTGGTTTTTATGATTTACTTTAATAACGATAGATTATAATCTGGTATATCCTTTATATATAATAACTTTTCACATGTATAGTACCTAATTTTATTTAGATGATAGATTTTTAAAATATTTTCCATATTTCTTTTTTTTAATGTATCTTGGAATTATGTTAATGTGGCTGCATGACGTTATAAAAGGAAAAACTACACTACCGGTATATATTAAAAAATACTTATAACAATAAACAATATTATTAATATAACATGCTGCTGTAAAATCAGTACCCTTTTACATTAAAAGTCCCTTTCATGTGGTAGCCCTTAATGTCTCGCTATTGTATTTGAAACCTAAGGAGCAAGAAAGGTTTATGTCGGCAATGGGGATTTCCAGAAAGCTTTGTCAGTAATACGGTGATTCATAATGTGAATTAGATTGCTAAGATGCTGACATTGTAAGATGTCAGCATCTTACAAATGTTGCAGCTCCCATATCAAAATATTTTAATGTGTGCTAAAGGCTGGTACCATTTGAGGGTCTGCTGAGAAGATTCACAAGCCCCAGAACAGGGCTGTCAAACGCGTGGCCCACGGACTGGATGCGTCACCCACTGGCCATGTCTGGTTTAGCAAAGGGGGGGGGGAATCGTGCTACGTCACGTGACTCTGCCATGATGCCACGAGTTTGACACCCCTGCCCTAGATTCAAAGAACCATGAAATAAAATCACTCAGCAAATGGTGATGAGATTGGCCTTTGGATGCTCAATTCTGAACCAAACCTGTACCCACATCACTGTGCTTCTATCCCATTGCCCTTTCTTCTTAAAAACAATGATGTGCCACTTCCTTGAAGCAACTTTTATTTCTTTTCTGGGAAACTCCTGGCTGGAAAAGACTCTTAAAAATAAAAGGAAAACAGAGCAAAAAACATACAAGTGTAATAATTAGGGCAGCATGACTTCAGTGTTGATAGAAAATAAACTTTTATTTTCAGATGGCACATTACCCGCTAGAAGAAACCGAGTCTTTGGAGATCGACAAAGCTGCCTTCGTCCATTCACAGAGGATGATGCTTTTGATCCCAACGATTCTGACATAGATCCAGGTACAATGGAAAGCTTCCATGTTTCTCGGCATGTATGAGATTAAAAAGTATGCTGTACATAAAACTGATGATCAGAGATAAGCTGATGTTCATTTGCTGTGCATGATTTGTTGATCATATTTCAAGTCAGGACTCTGAAGTTATGGATGGGTTGTTGTAATTCAGGGAAGTATCATCTCTTTGGAAGAATTTTGATAAACCTAACACATGCACGTAAAACCCAGTGTACATAACCTAAGAAACAAGAGGCTCCACCAGATTGACACCAGAGTTAATTTACTGGTAGTCCTTCCTTACTAACCAGTAATTGGGACCAGAATTTCTGTTGCTAGGCAGAGCTGAGGTGAAATATGAGGTAACCATACTGATTAGCAATGGCAGTTCCAGGCAATCCCAGTTGCATTGGTTAGGCGAGGGCCTCATGCTTCTTCTGCCTTACCATGCTTGCCTTGACTCCATCTTCCTGCACCTGCCTATCTCCCTCCATTTCTGCCTTCTGGCTGCCCTGTAGTCCACTATTTAATGTCCCGCTCTGCCTTTCATTGTCTTTTGCCCACTGCTGATGATGTGCGCTTGGCCAAGGCAGCCACTTACCTTCTCGAAGCTTGAATGTGAACTGATATATTTGCTTTGAAGCCTACTTGATGCAACCCACAAAGTGGTACTGAATAATCAAGTGATGTGTATGTCTGCGCGTGAATCAACGTTTGTCAAAATAAACCAGGAGTCTTCAAAGTTGACCACTTTAAGACTTGTGGACTTCAACTCCCAGAATTCCTCCTCCAGTCATGTTAGCTCAGGAATTCTGGGAATTGAAGTCCACAAGTCTTAAACTTGCCAAGTTGGAAGACCCTTGAAATAAACCAATAACAATACAGTGGAAAATTGGTAGCTGATTGTGGAAAGGACAGTTCCCTGAGCCTTAACACTGGAAATTTATAACTTCAAAGTTAGCGTCAAAGAAATGCAGGTGCCAGGCTGTTTCAGCCACTAGATTTCCTTTTGAAAGGTGCTTTTCTAGTTCCAGCATAGCTTCCAGTTCAAAAATTTCTCTGTTGCTTCAGGTCATTTGGAAGGAAAATTTATCTGCTGCAGAGATGGAAAATGTACCAGCTCTAACAACCCTACCAGATGTTCCTGAACTGCAACTCCTAGCCTCTTTAAATATTGATCATGCTGGCTGGACCTCTTCGGGGTGGGGTGGGTGTTGTAGTCAGTGGTGGGATTCAATTTGTTTTACTACCGGTTCTGTAGGCATGGCTTAGTGGGCATGGCTATGCTGTCGGCCAATCAGAGGTGGAATTTGCCAGTGTTGACCAATCAGAGGCGGTACCTGATGGTTCTCTGAACCAGTCAGAATTATTGTTACCGGTTCTCTGAAACCTGTCGAAACTGGCTGAACACCATCTCTGGTTGTAGTACAGCTCCATCTAGTGAGCCATACAATTCTCCTATGCTAAGTAAGAGAGGGAAGGTTTATATGCTCTAAGCAGGTGCTTAAACAAGGCGTTCTTTCTTAGAAGATCTTCCACCTAGGGAAATAGATAATAGTTTCGTTGACTCTCAACATTTTGCCTGCAGAATCTCGGGAAACTGACCTTCTGAGTGGGATGGATGGCAAAGGATCCACTCAGATGAAGGGCTGGAAGCTGACCCAGCAACAGTTTGTAGCTCTGCTTTGGAAACGGTTGCTTATTGCCAAGCGCAGCAGAAAGGGCATTTTCGCCCAGGTGAGTTGGGTTCTCTGCGAAGGGTTCAATTCTACAGGCAGTCCTCAATTTACAACCACAATTGGGACTGGAACTTCCACTGCCAGGCCAGACCCAAATATCTTTTTTTTAACCACAGTTAAATGAATTATGAGGTCATTTAAAAGATCTGGCTTCCCCATTGACTTGGCTTGTTAGAAGCCAGCTGGGAAGAGTACAAATGGCGGTCCTGTGGCCAGTTTTAAGTGTAAGCTTTTTTCAATGCCATCCTAACGTTGAATGGGCCTTAAATGAATGGTCGTAAGTCGAGGACTACCACTACAGGAATTTCAAAAACTAGTTCCTTTTATGCTAGTAAATCAATTGCTACTGGTCACTAATGTCTGGAAGCTTAGTTTTCTCAGGGCAAAACTTGAATGCTGCTGATTTACACATAAGGGGTTAAAATCAGATTCTTATTTCCCATCGAGCACCAATATATACTAAACTCTGTATTGACAAGAATGCTAATTTGCAGGATGAATAGTGCTTTTCTGGGGGTTTTTTTCCCCCTGCTGAATTATATCACACCAAAGTTTCTAAGAGTCTTATGTGGGATGAAGTTTGAAAGGCGGGCGGTGTGGTGGTGATGGGAGGCCATTTTCTTTGGAAGGATTTCCCTCACCAC
>JANHFR010000607.1:193748-203950 GCA_032468015.1 Mimophis mahfalensis | reverse complement strand
TCCCTTGTGCCACGAGCTTGTCGAGTTCCTTTTCGACCTTTGGCTTAAGCGCTAGGGGGACCCGCCTGGCTTTCAAATGGATTGGGGCGATGTTGGGGTTGAGGCCGAACGAAATGGGGGTCCCCACGTACCTGCCCAGTCCTGTCTCGAAGACGTCCTTGAATTCAGTCAGCAGGTCGCTTCATATGGTGGTCGCGTCATTCGTGGCGCCGGTGACACTGTGTACTCTGGTGATGCCCAGGCTGAGTGCTGGGAACCAGTTCATCCCCAAGAGGCTGAGGAATTGTCCAGGCACTATGGTGAGTGGCAAGGTGGCTGCGGCTTGGCCATAGCGGACGAGGAATTCCTTCCTGCCTGCGACAGGGAGGGTTTTCCCTTGGCAGTCCCAGATCCAGATGTGCTGTGGGTTGAGGTCTCGGTGCTGGAGCTTGGGGAAGGCTTGCTTGACCCAGTCCCACGAGACGATAGAGATGGGTGAGCCGGAGTCGATCTCCATGCAGCAGTCTCTCCCGTCGATCAGTCTTTCCCCTCTTTCTGTGCTCGCTTGGTCGACGCTGAGGGTGTGCGCTTCCATTCTTTCGAACTTGGCGCCACCATTAAAATGGTGCCTCTGATTTGCTCTTTTGTCCGCGGCCGCCATTTTGTTTGGTGGGAAATTTCTCTCTGAGTTTTCTGCTCGGCTCACTGGGTTTCTCGCTCAGCAGGCTCTAGCAATATGTCCACGTTTGTCACAGTGGCGGCATATTGCGTCTCAGAACCTGCAATGGGACCGTTGGTGGGGGCCCTGGCAACTAGCGCAGCTGCGGGGGCTTCTCACTGGGTTTCGGTCGTGCACACGTCCTCACCTGATGTCTCGCCTTCATCGGGGCTGGCCTCCTTATGCTGCACGGAGGCCGTCTTGGGGGTTCCCTGGGTTGCTGCAGCACAGTCGCCACAGATGAGGACGATTCATACGCCCGTGCTTCATCCAGCACAATCATCAGGGTCAGTTCTTGGTGGGCTAGGAGGCGACTCCTGAGTCGGGTGTTGGTGACCCCTTGGATCACTTGCTCGATCAGGGCCTCGTCGAGGTTCCCGAATTCAGCCGGAATGGCTGCCGCCCGCAGCGCAGCGACTAAGTTGTTGATCGACTCGTCCTCCTGCTGGAACTGGTCTCGAAATTCAATTTGGTGGACGTACTTAGAGGGCGCCGGGGAGTAGTGCTTCCTGAGCGCCGTCTGTAGGGTCGTCCAGGAGACCGACATCACCGAGGTTGGGGCTACCAGAGCTTTAGCGACGGTGTAGACGGTGCTGCCATGGTGGGTTAGGAAAAACGCCCATTTCCTGTCGTCCGATATGCTGCTGAGTTCGGCAGCTTGGAGGGAACACTCGAAATGGTTCATGTAGTCCTCCCATTTCTCGGTCTTCTGCTGGAATGGTGCGGGGAGCGGAATAGATAGCCATGGTGTGGCTCGTTGCTCCAAAACTCGCTGGGTTGTGCTGGCTCGTGCCTCAGAATCCCATCCTCATCGCCAGTGTTAGATCTGAAGATCCAGCGTGGGAGTGAGGACTCGGAAAGCCAAGAGTGATTCAACGCAACAGCTCTTTATTTCATAGTGAGGTCCCAGCAACTGGCTGGGGAAAACTTGGTCCTTTAAGTACTGTTGGGACCAGCCCACTAACCAATGAACTTGCAGGGATTTCCCGCCAAAACTATTCAAATACTTAACATTGTGGATTACAGAAAAGGGTGGAAATTATTTCTCCAGTTAGGTATAAAATTGATCTTCACACTTATAAAGTGTGTGAGAGACATGATATATAGGTGTGGTATTACATTAAACTAGGAAGCTTAATTTGGTCATTGCTAAGCTTATTCAATGCAACTAGTGCAGTGATGGCGAACCTTTTGGGCACCGAGTGTCCAAACTGGAATGCCTTTGCCGGAAACTGAAGACCAGCTGGCTGGTGTGCATGTGCCAGAAACCAAATGCATTAGTAAAATTTTCACAATACTTTTTTTTTTTTGCAACCTTTTCATCACATATAAGAAAAAAAATCACTGTGCTACTTCCTGTTTTCATCCTACAATAATTTGATTCTGGTGATTTTATTAACAATGATTCATCATTTTCATGCTGAAAAATAGAAGCCAGACATTTTTGTTGTTTTTTAATTTACCCAACTTTTAACCTTTCAACATATTGTAGAAGCATTATATTCTGACTAATATCCTGTCCCATCATTATTTCTTCTTTAGTAGGCTTGATTTCTCTTGTACATATCCACCTTTAAGTGAGCAATAACATTTATTTTTACACTAGCCCACACTGACGTTGGAGTCCAGCAGCTTGTCCAGCAGCTTGATTTCTTCTTTAAAAGACTCCATGCTATTTCATTTTTTTCTCTTTGACTTATTATCTTCTACAGAAATGCTAACATCAAATATCACTCTGTGGTCATTACCAATATTCATCTTGCCTGACAGAGGAACTGTATCTCTGGGTGGCTATCAAACACCAGACTGTGACTTAAATTATGTATATGTACACACACACACACACACACACACACACACACACCCCTATGGCTGAGGTGGGACTTATGCAAATGATGACTACAAGAGTTGCTAGTTCTACTGTGCTGATTGTAACATATCATGAAGGACAGAAAAGGATTAGTTTTTTTTTGATTTCCTGTATTGGAAACTAGTACTGAAGAGGTTTGTGGTAACCGTGGTCTGTCTGACTATATCTGATTTTGGTCTTTGACCAAAAATAAAAAGATTAAATATTTCCATTTCAGTTCATTAAAAAAAGCTTTATTTGAATGTACGAATTCAAGTGTATGAATTAAGCTTGATTTAGATAATAATTTCTGATGCAGTTACAGTATTTTCATCTCAATGGTGCAAACACTATAATGATTTAAACAAGTACTTATATGACAGGCAATAACTCCAGTCTATTCATTATGCCTGCAGGGAGAAAAGGCATTGAGGCAAAACTCCATGGAACTACTTAAATATGTATGAATTTGTTTTTTTGCTATATATTTTTTCCTTTTCCAATACATTCACCTGAGCTTGTAGACTATATTAGAGCATGTTTTCTGTAAATGTTTTAAAACCGAAATGGATGTAATAATGCCTTAATTGTATTATTCACGTAATGATATGTTAAAAATAATTAATTTGAATGCCAAAGGATGAGTTACTTGGCAAAACCTGGTAAACCTTAACACTTCATGATACAACTTTTCTATTCCTCTGCCTCCACTACAACGAACTATGTATTACTTGCTGTCTCAAGATTAAGAAATCATAATATGCTTGAAATTAGATGTATTTGCCTCTAAAGTGTCAGGTCAGTCCCTGAGCCTATAAAACCCACAACCATAAGTCAGACAAAAATAATGTCAAGGACTGTTTTGCATATAAGTAAAATGGATTTTCTTAAGAAGAATATGCCACATGTCATCTTTAATGTGGATTAACATATGACTTGTATTTTTATTGAGGCTTTTTCCAGGAAATTAAATGTAGTATACATAGTATTTTCAATTTTTCCTTTACAACAGTAGATTAGGCAAAGGTGATTACTGTTCATAGCTAAGCAGGAGCCTGACCTCGATCTCTTTAGTCTTAGTCCTCTAAGAAAGTGTTCTTTGTCATGTTTGGAAGCTTTTCTCACAATTTTCCACACACCTAAGAGATCACCTTTCACTCTTCACGTTTTTAGAGTAATTCCGATTTCCCTGTTCAGGCTGGGAACAGCTGATACGACTGGGAAGTAACCAGACACATGACTTTTTTAGTGGTGGCTCCAAAATTACTGTTGTTTTTTTAAAAATTTCAATATTTCAGAATTTGTTTTCATTTTGCATTATACAGGAAAACAAAAAATATGTAAAAAAAACACACAGAGAGAGAAAAAGGAGCAAATAACATATATGTATATTTTAAAGAATCTCACTTTTTAAACAAAATATTAAACCTTGATCCGACAGAAAAAATAGTGATCAATCTTTCCATTTGTTCTGTAAATCCAAGACTCTAAATATAGTGCCTGGTGCACTGTAGTCCTCGACTGAGCACAAAATTTCTGTTGTTAAGTGAAACATTTAAGGGAGTTTTGTCCCATTTTACGACCTTTCTTGCCAGTTGTTAAGTGAATCACCGCAGTTGATAAGTTAGTAACCCGGTTGTTAAGTGAATCTGGCTTTCCCATTGACTTTACTTGTGAGAAGGTTGCAAAAGGTGATCACATGACCTTGGGATACAGCAAAGGTTATAAATATGAAGTAGCTGTCAAGCATCTGAATTTTGATCACACAATCATGGGGATGCTGCAAACGCTGTAACTGTGAAAAACGGCCATGGCCAATAAAGGAAAAACTTAGCTGCTTAGGGTTGAGGTCCGTGGTGCCCTCAGAGCTTGCTTGTTTTCTGCAGACTCAAACTCATTATCCCGGGGACATTATCAGCACTGATGGGGTCACCTAGTTTGGGTAATGAAACGCCTGAAAGAAAACAAGCAAGCTCAGAGCGCATCAAGGTCCCCTGAAATGGTCACAAGTCACATTCATCAGTGCCGTTGTCCCTTTGAACGGTCACTAAACGAAGGGATGTAAATCGAGGACTACCTGCACCCTGGTAAATCGTCCCCCCCCCCCCCCAACCCCCGTCTCTCCTTCGGCTCTTTTCAGCTCGGCGGGCTCGCTCGCGCACGCGCCGTCTGTTGCCGCGGCGGCGACTCCCTGCCCCGCCTCCGGCTTCTTCGCGCCCTCTCGCGCCGCCGCGCGTGCCCGAGCGCCCCTCTCCGTCTCATCATCCCCGCGAATCCTTTCCTCGGTGACGTGTAGGGGCGCGCGGTGGCAGCACCTCCCCGCGCGCTGCTTAAAAAGAAGAAGAAAAGAGGGAGCGAAACATGAGAGCCCTAGTGAGCTCCAGCTCCGGCCGGCAGCAGCAGAGGAGGCATCGCGCCCGGCAGGCTGTCCCGCTTAGAACGGCGGCTTCGTTTATATGGGACTCCGCGAAGGGACTTGCGGCTGCATTCTCTCCTGTCGCCTCCTTCGCTTCGGCCGCCAGCGCAGAGAAGCTTCAGCCCGGGAAAGTTTACGCTCCGCGCTTGGGCACCTCGGCAGCGCCTGTTAAACCTGCGGCCGCTCTTGTCAAGTGGCGCAAACGCCCCGCGCCGAAGCTCAGCATCTTCTTCCCTTGGCTCAGCTGGGGCGTGCGCCTGTCTGTCTGGTGGGCCGCCGGGTTTTGTTCGCCGCCCGTCCCTCAGCTGTCGCGCCTCTCTCGTTCGCCTTGGGAAGCGACCTCCCGTAGAAAAACACAAACCCCGAGGTTTCCAAAGGGGAAGCCTTGCGTCCTTGGATTGCCTTGGGATTGATCCCCTCAGCCGGCGCTTGAAGCGTTCCCATGGTGGGGCTAAAGATGCTCCCGTTGAAGTTGCTCTTGGTGGCCCTGGTCCTCTGCTTCTTCGAAGGGGAAACCAGGTTTGGAGAGACCCCTGCCAAGAGGAGAAGGTGCTTGAATGGCAGCCCCCCCAGGCGTCTCAAAAAGCGAGATAGGAGGCTGATGCTCCTGGAGCCCCCCAACCGAGGGGAACTGCTGTGCCAGGGATTGTACCCCCGCCTGTCCTGCTGCTCCAGGGCTGAGAGGCAAGGATTGCTCCAGATAGAGAGCAACAAGGTAGGCTCCAGTTGGGTTGGATGAGGTTGGGTGAGAGACCGAAGTTTATCGGATATGAGTCTTTGGATCTAGGGTTCTAGCGATTTGGGAGAGGAAGAGGATAGCCAACTCACAAACATCACTTAATGGTGCTTGGAGAGGTGCTTCAGGGGGGGTAGAAGAAGGTAATAAATCATCTTTGCTAGGTTTTGAGTTTTGCTGGATTTGAAGGTTACTTCATTGGGTGTAGGAAGTTGTGAATTGAGAAATGTTCCTTGGGTTACAGTGGCACTATTTCTAAATGCCCTTGTCATGCTGACTGAAAATTGTTGGAGCTGTTATCTATTACCTGTGAAAGGCTCTAGACAGAGGAAAAGCTGACTGGACAATGGACTTCACTGAGCATAGTGAAGCAGTGTGCTGTTCCTTCTAGAGATTGGCATTGGTGTTACCCATTTGGGGATGTTTCTTACCAAATGGGTTAATTTTAAATGTTTCTTTGTGTTGACTCTAACTGCAGTATCCTGTATCTTTGTTCTACCTGGGCAAACTATTTCAAGTGGGTTATGAGTAGTAGTAGTAGTAGTAGTAGTAGTAGTAGTAGTAGTGATTACTGACCTTTAAAATTAGGAGTGGGATGAATGCTAAATGCTGAAGAATAATTAGGCAGCAGAATAAATCCTGCATGCAGGAAGCAGTCTATTTCACCTCTGCCATTACCAGCCAGGTGCTAAGGGGATTTGAAGCATTCATGGAAGAGGAGGAGGAAAGTAATATGTTATGAATAGAGCAAGGTTTATGTATTTATTTTAAAAGACAGATTTTGAGATAAGGAACCAGCAAAGGAAAGGCATAGAAACATCTTTCTGAGAATTTCGGTTATCAAAAAGGAACAAATGCAAAAGTGAGTTCACAAATAAAGCAGAAACAAGTAGAGTCTGGATTATAATAGAAAAAGAGGTGATGCATATGGAAGAATCTGCCACAAAGGATTAGTGGATTTTTTTGGACTCATTTGGCATGCTATGATAGTGATGAATTGTAAATTAAGATGGTGGTGACAGTTGTTTTTTTCCCCCCGAAAAGTGTGCGCAGTTTGTCCACATGTTTGGGCAGGAAACTTCAGATAGCAGATGGTGACTGGTGATGCTGCCAGGATAATGCAAAACTTTTATGTCTTCAGGTCTTCCAGCAACTAACTCAGGCTTCTCTGGAGAGAAGCTGAAGTGGACAGGATGAGTGAATTCCATGAATTTGTTCATAGCAAATTGGTATTATATGTGCGGTGGTTGACATTAGTTTCATCAAGGGAGAATGCATAGTATGTTATCTCTTATACTTCAGAACCCATTATGTATAAATGTCTCATTGACTTGAGAAAAGAGCATTAATATGTAACTTTTCTTGGAAGCAGGGTGAGAAATGACAATCTAACTGTTTTAGAATAGAAAAGTTGTCTGCCTGTTGATGGGGCTGCAATTCACTGCCTTTCAGCCATGTGGATGTTATAAGTTTTGCAGCCTATTGTTTTGATCAGGAGTGCAACGTGCAAAACTGAAGCTAGGGAGGGGAATGGTATGAATAAATGTCATTGAGAATCACTGCACGTGAAACAAACAATCAGGTGTCTTTCTCATTGCCCTCCCTCTCCCCCCCACTTACTCCAGCATTTAGTTTAATTAAGAATTCCTCTGTTACAACACTCCAGTTGTCAGGGTCTGAGAGTGGCTTGGAAAACTTGTGCTTCAGTCTTTCTGGCCCAGGCACAATTAAAAAAAAATACCCAGGCTGAATCGAATTTTTATGCTCAGTTCACGGTAGATTTCACCCCATTCTCATGTAAACAGCTTCTACGAATCAACATATGTGTCTGGGTGGTATCTCTCACTTTGTTTTGTAACAAAAAGCCATATTGCATCATTTAATTTGCTCAAGTCATGCAAATAGGGAAAAAAATCAATAGGACAAAAAGGGGTCGACTTATCCTCCTCCTCACTAAACTGCTGCCCACACACAGAGTCCTGTTGCTTATGGCAAAAGAATAACAACAACACCATTGTGTTTGTTGGTTGGTTCACTAATGGGTGAAACTGGAGAACATCATTCTCCTTCAGTCCCCAGCTCTGTCCAAATGTTCATGCCTTTTGAGGGAGCATTTGTCCTATTGCCTCCGCTCCCAGATGGGTGAGAGCTGCCTTTGCTGCAGGGTTTCAACGAATCAAACTCTATTCTTACCAGATGCAACAGGAGCTTGGATGGATATTTTCTCCTCATGTTTGGCCAGAGGTAGTGTCAGCAAGCTCCTGTGTGGTAATCACATTAACTGCACACTAACTGCATTCAGATAATTTTCTAAAGGTTCTAACTGAAACCCACAAATGCCCAAGCCAGGCTGGGAAGGAAAAGGCCCTTAATCTGCCCAGTTAGCATTATCAACAGTTAGACACCATGGCAGTAGCATAGCATCTGCTATATGAACTCACTGGAGAATATTGTAATAGTAAGTTGTATAAAGACATAAGCTTTATCATAGAGGAGAGAGTGAATGCACCAAATAATTGCAACTGTATTTTTTTAAAAAAACAAAACTTATTTTTGCAAGTAAAAAAAACAAAAGTAAATACTTTACATTTCAGTGACAGTAAGCACACATACAATGCAATCCTGTTCATACATACCTAATTCACTCTGACTGCAGTAGGGTTTAAGATTAGGTAGGCATTCATAGGATTATGCATTTGGAGTTCTATGGAACTTGCTTCCAGATAAAGTTTTCTAATAGATGCATGTGGGATTTGTTTGGATTTTTTTTAAAAAAAGGTCATTTCTTGTACATTACATATCTGACGCACGACTTTTCATTCAAAATGCACCCGATACATTTAAAGACAGCACACCTGAGCAGCGTAATCTGGAAGGAATCCAAAAACTACATTAATATATTTTGAAGTAACACAGTATATATGTATTTAGTATAGTGGTGAAGGTACTAGGACAGAAAGTGGAAGGTGATGAGTTCATGAAAGCCAACTGGGTGACTTGGGGGTCAATCACTCTCTCTCAGCCCAACCGACCTCACAGGGTTGTTGTGAGGAAGAAGAGGAGGGTGTGTGTTGGATATGTTTGTCACGTTGAGTTATTTGCAAAAATAATAAAGATGGGATACAAACAAATAAACAAGCAAATAAATATTCTAAGGAAGAGGTGTTTTGGCTTAGTTAAAGTAAGGTAATGTGTTCAGCAGTTAGTTTAATTATAAAGAACCTCTGGAATTAAGATTACATTTGTCAGCCCTTTGGTAATTTTATGATCAAAATTAATGATTGCTAAGAGAAACATAGCCAGTCTCTTAAGAATCACAAAGTTGAAACAGATAAAATGTCAATCTTCTCTTTTGTAATGGTATCATTGACATTTTATTCTTTGATTTAATTTACTAATCCCATCAGCAAACTATACATTCTAATATTTTG
The DNA here is from genome assembly GCA_032468015.1 of Mimophis mahfalensis. NCBI lineage: Eukaryota > Metazoa > Chordata > Lepidosauria > Squamata > Mimophis > Mimophis mahfalensis. The sequence continues at coordinate 194,821 of JANHFR010000607.1, read as the reverse complement.
TGCGTGGTTCAAAAGTTTGCTTGCAAACTGTCAAGCATAGTGGTTTTTCTCTACCTTAGATGGTTTCACAACTGAGGCTCTTGTGGAATGAATGAAAAGTAATTGTTTTCAAGTGTGCCCTTTTAAGATCATTTGTTTTGTCTAATTCTTTCTTAAACAAAAGCTATTGTTTAACACATCCAACTAAACAAATAACTCATCTTGGGGTCCCTTTAACAGCTGCCTTGATACAATGATCTATTTATTATTGTCCTAAAAATGAAACTGAACTTCTTAAAGACACAATCTAACATTATAGTGGCAATGAAGTTTATGTTCAAACTAGCAGATGAAAAATCTTCCAGTTAAAAGAAGTTAGTTTCCAGTTTCAAATACTGACTAATGTTAACGTTTGAACTAAAAAAATTGAACTTTTCTCTTCCCCAGTCTCAAAGATCACTTCTCTACTTGAACCCACATTTCATATGCAGAAATTATGTCAAACTGTGTTCATTGTGTTTTTTGCTATTGACCTATTTTGCTATTAGAAGTAATCTATTGCCAAGACAAATCTTTCAATAACTGCCATTTATCTGTCTTGTGTAAAAGTTAATAAATAAATTAAGAGATGTCTTAAATTACCAGTAGTCAGCAGTAGACTAGAATGGATGTTGCAAAATTGTAAATCAATATGATTGTATGGTTTTACATATTACTTTTCAAAGCAGAAAACACGTGGTACAAATTTTTAGCTTCAAGGCATGCTTATTATTAAAATAAATTTGAATTTATTGGTGCTTTTGGAGCAATTAATCCATTTACTTAAGTCCAGTACATTCTTTTGCCAGTTAGTAAAGCTAAGAACTGAACATTGTGTACTACATATAGTATGAGCAAACATTTTCCAAAACTCAGGTTGAGTAACTGTCATCTTCGGTTTAAAAGAGCCGTGGTGGTGCAGGGGTTTAATGCCTCCTAAAGTACAACCAGCTGCCTGCAATTAGTGCAGGTTCGACTCCACCAGGCTCAAGGTTGACTCAGCCTTCCATCCTTCTGAGGTAGGTAAAATGAGGACCCAGATTGTGGGGGCAATA
>JANHFR010000607.1:106462-120207 GCA_032468015.1 Mimophis mahfalensis | reverse complement strand
GCCAACCTAGCAGTTCGAAAGCATGTAAAAATGCAAGTAGAAAAATAGGGACCACCTTTGGTGGGAAGGTAACAGCGAGTACTTCTAAGATGCTTAAAAGCAGCTCATTCCCTCTCGTGATGCTTGAGAAGCAGAAAATTTCATCCCAACAACCCCTTAAGGAGGGTCAGAAAGGGAGATGATGAGGGTGTTCTACTTTTACTTCTCATCAATCCCAGCTTGAGGATGCGATTCTTCTGCTGTGTTTTGGAGCAGGACACCCATTCATATTTGCCTTATGTCTCTCACAGAAGCCAGTGGTTACAGAACCAATGTAGCCAGTTCTTCCAGCCAAAAGGAAAGCTTTAATAAGGTTTTGATACCATTGCAGAGACAACACCTCTTCATGCCTACAGCCTACTTTACATAGTTTAATAGGATTTTTCTAATTGAAATGTGTGTGTTTAGCACACTCATTATAGGAAAAGCGTTGTGTTAGTTTACAGCATGCTCAGTATGCTGGGTGGGCAATTCTTGGCAATGAAGTCCATACATCTTAAAATTGCCAAGATTCAGACACACTTGTCTATGATCATTTCAGGCAACTTCAGAAGGCCCCAGTGAACAAAATGGGCTTTTAACACATTGCAATTGTTAATCAATAAAACACCTGGAACCTGTTTCACCTGTGACCTGCATCTACATAACATTTCCTTCCTTCAACCTTAATTTAAATCCTACATCAGTTGACTTACGATGAAGCAATTCATGGATGTTTTTGCTTTTCAAAACATTTTAGTTGGAAAGGTACTACCAGGTTACAAGAACTTCATTTATTAGATTTTTATCCCAACTTTATTACTTGATAAGTAGCTCAAGGCAGCAAACAAACATAATACTCCTTTCTCCTCCTCTTTTCCCCACAACAACCACCCTGTGAAGTGAGTTGGGCTGAGGAATGGCTTTCATGCTTTCAGCACTAGAATTCACTCTCCTCTCACAGTGGTCCCAAAGTCACCACCCAAGTGGCTTTCAGGCCCATGGCAGGACTAGAAAACAGGGTCTCCTGTTTTCTAGGCCAGAACCTTAACCACTACACTAATCCAGTTGTAACAGTTATAGGGTGTTAAAAATCTATTGGATCTGAGATCTTCTGAGACATGCTGGCTGGGGAATTCTGAATGTTGAAGTCCATTCATCTTAAAGTTGCCAAGGGTGAGAAACACTACTTTAGTGTAAAACTTCAAAGAAGGAAGAGGGACACTGCTCCTAGATTGTTCTTAGGATGGACAAAAGTCATAAATGGGATGGAACCATCTCTACCTGTAAAAATGTTGGTGATGAGAGGCCACTTGGAAATCCTTAAACCAGACTTGGTAAGGAACACATGAGCAACTGCTACTACAGTAATCCACAGACTGTGCTGATTGACATAAAACTTCTGGTCAACAAAAGGATTTCCAGAAATAAAAGGTGGACAAATGCTGAAAATTCTAAGCAAGAATATGATGTCTTCATATTGTGCAATAGAATGAGGGATGCTATGTTTTAAACCCACCTGGTTGCATTGTAGACAAAACTAATCTTAAAGAACTTAAAGAAGGAAGATTTCCTCACACACCACTATATTCTCCATCTCTCTTTGAACAATGAAGACCTTTTGTTCTACTAATTGGTAAAATATTTTCTTTCTGATTATTTTATTTATTTATTCACTATACAGAATTTAATCATACAATTCAGTAAATGGTACCACTCAGAGGTGGTATTCAGCCAGTTTCGACAGGTTCTGGAGAACCGGTAGTGATAATTTTGACTGATTTGAAGAACTGGCAAATACCAGCTTTGACTGGCTGGCAGCATATCCGTGCCCACTAAGCCACGCCCGCAGAACCAGTAGTAAAAAAATTTGAATCCCACCACTGCTACCCGTGAAATATTGTTCCCAGCCTATCTGCAACAGGCAAGATTTTATCCAGCTCCAAACTATGTAGAAAACACTTCCTTTCCTAAATGCAATGTTTAAAAACACCCTCTCCTCCTCAAAAACACTTCCATTTGCCATTGCAAATCGAGCTAAGTATTATTTACCTGAACATAAATGAGGTTATAATTTTACTGTTAGATTTTTTGTTCACATAATAGTATGTCTTTATCTAATTTTGTGCTGAAATTTGTGTATTTTCTGCTGAGTTTTCATAACCTGCAAAAAAAAAGCTGTTTCTTTTCTCCTAATTTCTAGATCCTTGAAAATCAAGAAAAATTCTGAGTTCCTTGTGGTGTTTTTTTTTAGTTGATTTTATGCCTTATAATAATTTTCCATCACTCTAGAGCAGGGCTGTCAAACTTGCAGGCTGTGGGCCAGATGAGTCACGCGCTGGCCACGCCCATGCCTGGTTTAGCAAAGGGGAAGTCACAATAGATCATGTGACACTGTGATGACATGACACCTCTACATACACACACACACACACACACACACAAATTATATCCTTGACTTTAATAACCTCTTTGCTAACCACATTTGAAAAAAAATCTTACCCATGTGACAGAGTAGAATATTTTAATTAGAGACAAAATTACTTTGCTTTTCCAGATTGCTTCTTTCAAGAGCTCCCAGTGTGATTTTATTATTATATTTAACTAATTTAGCCTGCATGCTGTGAGCTGCAGTTTTCATTACAGTCCCTAGAGGTCTCTATATATCACATTTTGGATCTGACAGTTCAACACCCAACCAAATTTTGAAGCACTATTTCAAGCCTGCAATAAAGGAATGCAGAACTACCATAACTTTCTTTAATCTTGAATTATGATTGTTATTCCTGTTATTCTATTGTTATTTGTAAATATGAAGTGCTTTTAACATTGTGTGTGACCAGCCATACGCTAAATAAATAAATAAATAAATAAATAAATAAATAAATAAATAAATAAATAAATAAATAAATAAATAAATATGATTGTTATAACTATCACTACCAAATTATCATAGTATGTTTATGAGTATGACCGGTAAGGATGAGGACAGTGATAAAACACTGTAAATCTTTTTTTCATCTTTTTTTTCCCCCATCTTCCTTTTCATCTTGTTCCGTTGAAGATCTGGATTTCTCCATCAAAATTTGGTATTGGTAGTATCACCGGAGAGAAAAAACAATGCCAGCCTCAGAAAACTTGCTCCCAAACATTTCAGGAAGATTTTAAGATTGTTAATGTCATCATCTAGTTACATTATTTTAGTTTACAAGTCAATGTTGTCAAATTTCGGAAGAGATACACAGGGAGCCTGAGAATATGAATCTCATCCTGTCCTCGGTGGCCGGTCAGGTGATGGATGGAGAGCACCAGGAAGTCCCACGCCTATAGGCAACCTTGGGAAGAAGACCGCAGCAAAGCGGGTCGTCATTATTGCCAAGGAAGCAACATGAAACAGCGGTAGATAGGAGGGAGATTTCATACTGCCTGTGAAAGGCCAAATTTATGGGGAATCTGATGCGTCTTAATAATCGCAGAAAGGAAACTTGGGGGCAGTTTCACAATGGACGACCCAGGCGTCGGAAACCACAAATCCTTAACCTTAACGGCGCAAATAACAACTCACTTCAGCCCACCGTTGCCTTGAGCTCTACTCAGAGCGGGTCAACCCCCGATTCAGCGGCTCCGCCCATCCCTGAACATGCACCGCTCCCGCTCCCGCTCCCTCTCATTCTCTCTCCCCCGCCCGTCTTTCGAGCCAGCCAATCCGATGAAGCGGATCAATATCCCGCGCTCCCAGTAAGACGTTGGGTTGGACTCCGGCTACAACTTCAAGGGTGGGGGGACCGGGTGAGGACAGAGCCAAGGGAATTGGCGTAAGTATTAGCCAATCATAGCGGCCTTCTGTACGTGGCGGAGGACGGGAGTAAAGGAAGGTTAACACCCACCGACCAATCATTCTTCGCTCCGAAAGAAGCAAGCCAATAGGAAGTCAGGCTTTTCCCTCAGCTTTTTGAAGCGAAGGGGAATTTGTCCTAGATTAGAATATGGAAGAGAAGTGTGTTGGGTCTTTTGCGCACCGAGTGGTGACGCAGCTTCTTAACTCGTGTCAGACAAAGCATATGAATCCGAAATCAGGCAATACCCGGATATCTCTACGCGATGGGGAAGAACTGTTTAGTTTTGTTTTTTGCTCCGTTCCCGCTCAGCTCAATATTTTTCCACAGGCAGAACTAAAAAATACAACGGGATTTCAGAAAATGCTATTTTCTGGGAGAGCTCTGGCGCCCACTGGAGATCGTTCCTTGGCCATTCAGATTAAAACATCTGCACCGCGGCCTTTTTATTAAGACTGACAACCTTCTTACTAGTATCAGTGCTAGAATAAGTTTGCAAAGTAAACACTGGGGAGTGTTATTATTTTAGAAATTCTAGATGCTGAAGCATGTTGTTTTATTAGGTTCATTAACAGTTCTGCTTAGGTGGCATAATTTGGTAAAAATTGTCTCTACTACTGTGTCATATTTTTAAGTCAACTTATTTGTGATATATTGTTTGGTTAATTATTTCAGATCTGCTTAGTCTATATGCAATCCAAGAAGGAGAAGGAAAAGCACACCCAATGTTTTTGGTTTGGTTTTTTTTTTTTTTAGTAAAAGTAGCAACTGCTTTCCTCCAAACTGGCATATTCCCTTTAATGAGTATTTCTCAGCTGTTTCTTTCTTAGAAGTTTCATGCAAATCCCTGAGGTACAGCACCCCATTCAGGGAATTTTCGATTACATCATCAGCATAAACTAAAGCATACTAATCTTTTAAACGTAAACTCATTAATCTTTGAAATAGCATCAGAGGTATGAAGCAGTTGTGAAAGATTTGCAAGCAGAAAAGGTTTAACACAGTATCCATTGGTGAAGTTATATGGAAGGTTCCCTTCTCTTACCTCATTCAGTGCTGTCTGGGTGGAAAATTAACATCACTGCAGAAATATTTGGTTGAAGCAGAAGGGTGTAGAGCAACTAATGGTCTTATATGTCTTTCAGTTCATTCCCTTTCATTCCCATTAAACCGCTCACTCTAGTTGACAGACAACCGTACCTCATACCTGCTTTGACTTCGGTTAGCAAATCTCTCCATCTCAAGTCCTTATCCATACAAGGGAGACCATCATTGATGCATGATACATTAAATTATTCTTTTATAAAAGATTTAGGTCCTCTCTGGAAGATTGCATTATGAAGTTGGTAAACTGATTCTAGTTCCTGAAACACACTGAAAACATCAGCTTTTATGTTGATCTTAACTACCTGTAGGGAAGGTGGGATAATACATCTAATAAATATTTCAAGCATTCGCCTTTAAGAAGTTATAGAGCTCTTAGTTATTACTATGTGGTCATGCCATTCCAGTCTGCCAGTGGGGTGATGAGGTGCATAAAATCTACTCTGAAACAATTTGCAAGTCTTCTGCAGTATCCAATCTGGGTCAGGCTCTGGGACCAGAGATTTTGACTTCCGAGCTTTCAGACTTGTACTGGAGCTCATCTTCAGAGAACTTCTCTCTAGCACACACAACACCGGACGAAGAACATTACACACTCTGCTAGAGAGAAGTTCCCTGAAGATGGGTCCAGCACGAGTCCGAAAGCTCGGAAGACAAAACCCCTGGTCCTGGTGACTGACCCAGATTGGATCCTGCCACATTATCCCCGGGCACATATATTCTTCTTCAATCATGAAAGTCTTCTCCCTGAGCACAGATTTTACCAAGCTCTAAATATGAGAATCGGTTGGTTGTAGTGATTAATGCATCAGACTAGAAGACTGAGTTCTACTCTGGTTTTCGGCACAAAGTCAGCTGGGTATTTTTATTTTTATTTTTATTTTAATTTCTATTTATATGCCGCCCTTCTCCAAAGACTCAGGGCAGCTTACAATACACTTATAGCAATTGCATTCATCCTTTGTATAGACCTGCTTATTAGGGCTTTTGCCCCCCCCCCAGCGGTGTTTTACAAAGTCAGCTTATTGACTTACAAAGTCAATTTATTGTCCCCAACAATCTGGGTCCTCAGTTTACCTACCTCGTAAGGATGGAAGGCTGAGTCAACCTTGAGTCTGGTGAGATTAAAACTCACACTAATTGCAAGCAGCTGGCAGCTGAGAGCAAGCTCTCAGCTCGGTGAGCCACCAAGGTATACTTGGGCTAGTCACTTTCTCTCACTCCTTGGAAGGAGGTAATGACAGACCACATTTGGGGGAAGGGGGACCCTTGCCAAGACAACTGTGGGGACCTGTCCCGGCAATCTCTGAGAAATGGACCCAAATAAAATAAATCATGCATGCATGCATGCATACATACATACATACATATCCATTCATGCAAACGGATATAACATGCAATCTGTTATAACCTTGTAACCTCAGGAATACATGAATAAGCAGCCTGAAGGTATTTTGCTGTGTGAAGTGAAAATCCCTCATCAATCAGCACACGGAACTACTAGGGTCTTTAGTGACGTTTTATGTCCACATGGCAGGGGAGACTAGTTATTTAGAAGGCCTCTTGGGAGCCCTTTCTGCCTTTCAAGAGATAGAGCCAGTAGGATTTCATGAGAATGGCCGGTGGTTTATAGCTCCCTCCTCAATTTGCTGTTTCCAATAGACAGTTTATTTTGCCCAAAGTGACCTGGGTATTTTGTTATAAGTCTGCCTTTGAGTCCAGTCCAGAAAAAGCTATGAAATTTCATTGGCCTGTGAAATGCATAATCGCGATGGGGTCGCAAACGACTTTGCAACTAACAACAACATGAAATGCATTCACCAGTTATCTCTGTTTTTGCTTTACAATGGATGTTAAAATTAATTGATAATAAAATGATACATTATAATTTGGAAAAAATGACACAGAACCATAATGTAAAAACATTGTTCATAAAAACTAAATGGATATGGTAACTGTAGCTTCAACCAGATATTTATGCCATCAGTCATGTCCTGATCCATTTTAAGAGGGGGAAGAGAATGTAGTATTAAAGGATTCTCATCCTGTGTCTGCAGATAATTCCAATTATTGTTAGTAGGATGAAGAGGTCTATCGCTAGACCTGCTTTTCAAGGCTCTTAAGAGATCTGTTTTACCTCCACTTTTGTGTAACATTTACATGAATCCATCAACTTGTGTTTAAGTATATGATGTTAAACAACCACATTTCCATTCCAGGGCAACCAAATGATCTATCAAAGTTTTTGTATGTACCGGTACATCTGGATAGGGAAGTACAAGCTTCAGCTCCATCTTAACAGCACTGAATTGCTGTGGGTTTTAGACAGTGGTGAACCATAAGATGAATTTTCTGGAATTTTGGAGAGCATTTGAGAGCAGAGATGAATCATTAAAACTGAGTTCACTGGTAAACTATTCCATGGTCCACAGCATCATATCAACAATGGAGCCAACAGAATTGGTTCTTAGAGATTTATCAGGACACTACTGTTTTAGACTTAATAGATCTAGAGACTTTCCATCTTTAGCTTGGGCTGGGATTGCACTCCTTAGACAGAAGTGATCTTTAGTCTGGGGTTCTTGGAGAGCTGGTGGCAGCAATGGATAAACTGTACACATCTAGTTCGTGTTCCAAGTTCAGAAGGCCCTGCTCATAATCACTCATGTCTAGATCACCTCCTTGAACTATTGTAATATAGTGTATGTAAAGCTGGCTAGAAGACTATCTGAAAGCTACAAATAGTTCAAAGTGCAGTGGTAGTTATGGATGCATCACAGTACACTCATGTAACACCACTGCTTTACAAGCTGCATTGGTTTCTTATCGGTTTCTGGGTGCTGGCTATCACATATCACTTCATGACACAGAGCAGGGTTGTTTACAGGATTGATCTTTGATTAAGTTTGTCAAATCCACAAGGCCTGACACAATGCATATGATATCCAGGAAACAATACCATATAATGGGGCCCAGGAAAAGCTCAGTGCTTTACTGTTTGGTGCCTATCCTTTATAACAGCATATCCCCTGAAACTTGGATGGTTCCCAACTTTGCTTGCCTTTAGTAAGGCTTTAAAAATTATTTTATGCTTTAGTTCTTTTATGTTCAGTGCTTATCTTGTTTCATTTTCAATCCTGTTGGCTGCTCAGAGCTAGTTGAGTATCTAGCAGGAATTGATCAATTTGGGACCTTAATTGATTATTCCCAATAAACATATTGCAAATTCGGGAAAAAAAGTAATCAGATACCTAGAACCCTCACATGGCCAAAATAAAAAAGCACTAACAAGATAAGTAGAAGTGTTAACTCCAGGAATGTAAGCCAAATCCCTTCATTTATAATAGGAACTTGGAGACTGTTTAGTCCTGAGAACCAAGGATGATAACTATTAGGCTAAAATAACAATTTAGTTAGAATTCTAAAGCCTACTGTTTGGATTAAAGGGTATATTGTGTACGGAAAGTTGATTGCCACTAATATAATAGGCATATGGATTTATCAGTAAAATTAACCTTACATACGACAAATTACATTGTTAATGTGGCTTTAATGAAGCCAATGAAATGAAGGTGCACAAATCTATGAAAGAGAATTTGTACTATAATTTCATTCTTCTTTGAGGATTCTTGTCTCCTGGCTGCTGGTAAGATGCTTGTTAATAAATCAATTTGTGTTTGACTACAATTGTGTCCTGGTCTCTAGTTTAGACATACCATTCAGGAAAATACTTTTCTTCTTCTGGCAGCCATATTAATAGTTTAAATAAATACATTTCTAACAAATTCACTCTAACTTGCCAACATCCATAAAAAGGTTAATCTTATTGATTTTAACAGATCTGTTTTAAATCTGGTTCCAGTTCAGATTCTAAGATTCAGTATCCTTTTGTCATCCAATATACATATTTACAGATCTGATCTTGTTTATCGCTACTGAGTAAAAGAAGAATATTTGACTGAACATTTATTTTAAAAATCAACTTTGAAAACATTTGGTCATATAGTATTTTTAAAATGAAAAAACATATATGATTTAAATGTTTAGGACCATTGCTACAAACACAAATAAGAAAATGCAACTATTTAAAAATTGAGAATTTGCATAGACCCTCAGGTTTCTGTCCCTACTCTCTTAGGGAAGCAGTGAGAGAATTTTTCTGGATTTTCTTTTCTCCACAGCCTGATATGGACAACATTGAACTCACTCTTTATTTGGCCATTTCTTCCCCTATACCAAAGTTAAACCCATCATGGTGAGTTTCTAGATAGGTATCCTGCTGTCAGACCATCCAAATCCAACAATAGCCAAAGAATTACTTGGAACATTGGTATTTTACGACTGACCACGCTCGCCATAATGTATTATTTAATGGCTCCCCCTTCCTCACACCATGTAGCACCCACAAAATCTCAAACTTCCAAATGTGCCTACCAGACTCAGAAGGTTGCCCACCGCAGAATTAAGAATTAGTGGGATGGGATGCTATACAGTTTTGGAGGTTTTATGGGTTACCATTTCTTCTCCTGTAGATCCAATGTACAGTGATGGAAGACACAGCAAATTGGCTTGCTTGGAAAACCCGAGCTTGGCGAGTGTGGGCAGGGTCGACCAAAAGAAAGAATGCTAGTAGTGATAAAGAAATCAGCCCTCTCAAAAGGGATGCTTATGGAGAGCATCTTGTATCCACTTTATTTATTTATTTATTAAATTTCTATACCGCCCTTCTCCCAAGGGACTCGGGGAGGTTTACAGGGCAAATTTAAAAACATACAATGTAAAAGTTTAAAAACTATTACATTAATTTAGCCCCACAATTAATAAAATTTACAAAATCAACCAATTAAAAACTCAGTTAAAACCAATTTCATGGGGACAGACCAGCAAGATGAAACAAATGGGTTTTGAGGGTATGCCAAAAAGTTCTCAAGTCGGGGACAATCCGGACATCTAGCAGGAGCTCATTCCAAAGGGCAGGGGCCACCACAGAGAGGGCTCTCCCCCTGGGGGTCACCAGCTGATATTGTCTGGCCAACAGCACCCTGAGGAGGCCAACTCTGTGGGACCGCATCGGTCAATGGGAGGCTGTTTCTGGCAGTAGGAGGTCTCGCAAGTATCCTGGGCCTAAGCCATGGAGCGCTTTAAAGATCATAACCATGACCTTGAAGTGCACACAGAAGGCCACTGGCAACCAGTGCAAGTCGCGCAGGAGAGGTATCACATGGGCATGCCAAGGCATCCCATAAATAACCCGTACAGCCGCATTCTGTACCAGTTGGAGCCTCCGGACGCTCTTCAAGGGGAGCCCCATGTAGAGAGCATTGCAGTAGTGCTTACTGCTTCATCTTCATACTTTTTCATGGACTAAAGTAGCCTAAGAAATAGCAATGTGACAAAAGATGCCAGTATCAGCTTTCTGAGCACCACATTTCCCCAAATATTTATGAGGAATGAAAAAAGAGGTGAGGTACCCTGAAGTTCTAAAATCAAACAGAAAGTAATCACCCACAGAAACACAGTATCTTCTGGTGGATTATACTTAGTAATCTTTAATATTTTTCTACTCTTCATTTTTCATAAGAGATTATTTCTTGATGCATTGTGCTTCAGTCCTTTATTATGTCACATCAAATCCAGGCAAAACCCCAGGTGAACCAAATACTTTTTTGAGCAGCTGTGAAAGGTTGTCATATCACTGCCCACAAACTATTTCTGCTTAGAAAGCCAAATGCTGTCATGTTTTTGGAAAAAAATGGTCTCTACTGAAATTGAATCCCTGACTAAATAAAGAGGTTAACCATATTTTCTTCTCTCTGTAGCCCTTTGCTTTGGTTTTTATCTCAAATATTAATTTTTCTGAAGACCACCCATTCACCTAATACATTCCTTTAAGGTAATATAACCCTGAGATCTCTCATCAACATCTGTAATCTACAGACAAGTTCAGCTTCCCAAGTAGATTGATAGCACATTTCACTGATTTGTGTTTTTTCCATCTGTTGAATCTTTTCATCTGACTGCTAAATATTCTCTAGTTCAAAGCCATTATTTGTAGTTCATGGTGTGCACATAGGACAAATACACTCTGTGTAACTTGTTGCTGCACATTCGTAATGAATCCATAGTCACTGCTGAAAATAATTAAGATATTATTTTTAACCCATCTTTTGTTCTTTGTGTTTTAAACTTTCAGTATCAGGAATTACCATGGCATGGCCTAACATTACATTTTAAATGTGAATTGAGGGTTGATGCTGAAGTCTCACTCCACATATATTAAGGCAGTTCACCAGTTCAATTTTGTGGGACTCAATCTGGTTTTCTGATGAAAAAAAAGAGAGATAATTCTGAAATGCTAGTCATTAGCTTCACTTGCCAACATTTCACTATTCTGTAGTACTTTAATAATTGAATATCACTTCCACTCTATAAAGAGCTGCTTGATAACCAGCAGCAAGTTGGATCGATTCAATTACAGTAGTGATAAGTGCTCCATTTGAAATCCTGAAAAACCAGGTTGGACACAACTCATCATGGAGAAGGTTTATCTACACTGATTTGATGGCACCTAATCAAAATCAACCTTTCTGATGGAGCAGGACAAACATTAGACAGACAATCCTGAATCCCGAATTTATTACAAAAAGAAAATCTACATCAAATTCCAGCTTCTTGGACAATGACTTCACATGATGTTAGACAGCATGAAAGAGGAGGAAAAAGAAACTAAGATAACAGCCATGGTTAAATCTGCATATTCTAGGATTCATCCTTTTGAAATAATGTGTGACTTAAATATTGTATCTTAAAGATCTATTCTTGAAAGACTTTGGTTATCATGCTTGACATTCATCTAGGTCAGGGGTCTGCAACTTAAACACTCAGAGAGCCATTTGTACCCATTTCCCAGAGAAAACACCACGAACCAATAATTTAACAACCAGTATGACTGGGTGGGCGTGGCCAACTTACATCACTTATTCACACCCAGTTGCCTCCTGCTCTCGAATATGGAGTGAGTCTCCATCCCACATCATCACCCTTACCTTCTCAGGCCAGATGAGGAGTGACAGGAGGGGAGGGCAGGGGAGGGCAGGGACCAGTCAGTGGTCGGATCAGCTGACGGGGAGCCGCAGCAGAGGGCCGAAAGAGCCGCATGTGACTCCAGAGCCAGTTTGCAGACCCCTGATCTAGGCAGCCAAAAATGTAATTTAAGTTCTAAAGTATTAATAAAATCAGACAATTCGAAGGATGTCATGTAGGAATCACCACATTTTCACTTACTACGCTTCCTTCAACAAAATTTAGACAGCAGAGCCCTTCATAGACTTGCAGAAAAATGCTGTAGTACATTTTCACCCCACTCATCTGAAGCATAAGCATTCCTTTCTATGTTCCAACCAGGCAGCCAAAATCATCTACTTCTGATACTTGTCAAGCTTTCTACCTCACCCAATGTTTTAAATTAATGGTATGCATGCACACATACATCCACATTTTGTTGTGGGCAGAACAACCAGGAGCAGCTTTTATAATCACAGCCTTTTAAATCCTATGATATTGAAGAGTTTTGAAGAAACTGATGTTCTAGCTCAAAATATTTAAATTTGTAGTATATTGGAATCCCCTTTGTTTTTAGGTGTATATCTTTATATGCTACACCTTTTTGTATACTAAAGTAATATCAACCAGTGTGAAATAAAGCAAAAATGTTTCTATTATTTTTATTAACAAAATAACCATAAAGTTTTCATTTGTAATACACATTATTTAAAAATATGCCAACTAGTGGTCTCATTGGTTAAATGCCATTGTACTTTATTATTGGGCACATTCATTTTAATACGGTTCTCGTTTTGTAATGGAAGTTTTTGAGTGCTTTTGAGAAGTTGCCTTTTGAAAGGAAAGGCTCATCCTGATCATACCAGTACTTAGAAAATAATGAGAGGTCTTCTTTAAAATGAATAAAATTTGCAAGTTCCTTTGCTAACATTTTTTTAAAAAAAATTTATATGCCTAGTTTTTCTCCAGGAGTTCAAGACAACATAGCTTTGCCTTCAGTTTAATCTTCACAATAACAATTTGTGAGCTAGGTTGGGCTAAAAGAGAATGTCTGTCTCAAAATCATCCAGTGTATTTCCATGGCTGAAAGTGACCTGAATTTGGTCTTATTTTTATTTGTTTATCATATTTGTCTCGGTCCATCAACTTAACCACTCTGCACAGTAATTCTGTCATAAAATGTTGGGTTATACAGCAGAGAGGGCTGTCAGTGTACTATAAAACTATGTGTTCTTCATTATAAAGGCAGGAGGGAAGAATATGTGGCCCTCCAGATGTTGCTGAACTACAACTCTCAACTACCCAGGCTAGCTTGATCTGTCCTGAAAGTTCTGAGAAAAGTAATTAAAGGACATTTCTCCTTTAGGAGCTTTTACACAGCTATTTTGTGACTGGGCAAAACTTTCTCATTTTCAGAAGAGTTCTATGCTATGTGGGATTCCCCTTGTTTACTGATCCCTGATTTTAGCTAATACAGTATTGTTAGTCTATGTATGCATTAAAGCACTTTTTATATTTTACATTGATCGAGTACTCAGTGGCTAGTCATAACAAAATCATCCGCTTTATTAATCAGGCAGCATCTGGAAGCAGGAACAACAGATGACTATGGGCATCTCAAGGTGCCATCATGTAGATCTTTTTTTTTTAATTGAAAAGTTTTACAAATACATTTTCAAGTTTTCATCCCACCCATAAGCCCCCCCTCCCACCCCCCATATCCCC
>JANHFR010000607.1:64959-75033 GCA_032468015.1 Mimophis mahfalensis | reverse complement strand
GACAGGAAGGCCTGGAGGAACATTGTGCATGGGGTCGCGATGGGTCGGACACGACTTCGCAACTAACAACAACAAACGTCCAATAGTCGCAGGCAGTAAAGGTCTTACTTACTCGTCCCGCTGCAATTAACAGCGCTACCTACTTTTCAACCACGCCCTTCCCGTCTCCGTTAACTGGATCGCCCGACCCCTTTTCCTCTCCGAGACCATTGAGTTTCCAGACAGCCCGTCGCTAAGTAATGATGTCAGAGAGAGAAAGCCACTCGCGCTTGCACTTCCGGTGTTTCGTCTTGTCTATGGCGCTGTGTGTATCTCATCATAGACTTCAATCTCTGTAGTGTGTGTGAGGCGCCGGCTCCTCCTTTAAGGGTGGCGGCCATTTTGGCCGGGTGGCAGTCGGAGCACATTGTCTCCGTGTCCACCTGGAGCCCCGGAGGCCTGGGGAATTGTTTCGTTCGTAGCCCCCCTTCTCGTTTTTCCCGCCTCTTAATTTTTTTCTGGTAAGTGAAACTAGTGTTAGTTGGGCCAGGGTCTGCTCCTTCTCCAATCTGTTGGTTTGGCGGCTGTAGATAAGGCTGGCTGGGCCGCAGCTGTCCAGCTGCCCTGAGGCTTCTTTCCCGTCGCAGTGAAACAGGGAGCCTCGCCGGTGAGAAGGCCGAACAAGCCCTAATTTGTACCCCCGCGGTTCCATTGACACCCCGTGTCCGGGGAGGTTTATTTCTTAGCCCTTACGTTTATATTTCGCTTTCTGAGAATTGCAAAATGTAACTGGGCTCGGATCGCCCCTACAGCCCTTTCTCCTCACCACAGTTGGGCAAGGAAAAAATGACGGCCGCAAAGTTTGTCAGTAAACTTAACAGTTGAATAAACTTAAATTTGATTCTTTCAGATTCCAATCCGGCACTTTTTAACTTGTGACATCGCAATGGTACACTCCATTGAGCCCCCTTAACTCTTCTTCTCTCTTGGTAAATTTAGATCTTCTAAGTGTATAGTATCTTAGAGAGCATTTATTTTCGACAACGCACTTTTCCAAGAACCGGCTTTATTTAAGATACTTTTAATCAGAAGGCTTTCCATCCCCCCTCCAGCGATGGCACCCTGGTTAGAAAATGTCCCTTTCCCACTTATCTGTTGACTCTTCTGATCCCTCTGAAACCCTTTTGATATGACAATCAAGATGGCTATTTTTACCTCTGGTTTTAGGTATTTGTTTAGCTTTAAATGTCTCCTGTACTGGAACCCATGTTACATCTGTGAAGTAAAAAATAAGTAAGGTTTAAGGCTATAAAACAAGATGATCATGAAACTCATGTTTGTTCAGCAGATAATTTATAGCATCCATATTAGAAATGTGATAAAAAGAGACGGCATAGTGTTATTAGGTAGCACAGATAATAGGTGGTAGTATAATCTTTGGATATTTAAATAATTTTTCTTTGATCAGAAATGTTTATTGGCTGACTCAACATTACAAAACTGCTTTATGAGTCTTGTATTATGCTAACCATCTGCAACATGTGGATGTAAACTGTTGTATGTGAATGCTTCCCACATTTTCAGTAGTTTAGTAATTATGGATGGAAAGAGTGAGGAGATAAAATTTTGGTTGTCTGGAGATAATGTCAATTGAGGTTCAACAGCATTCTGAATTTTTAGAGAAAAACTGCTTTGGAGTTTGGTTGCATGTAATGCAAGATAGCACCTGACAGGAGCTACTTAAACACATTCAGGTAGAGTTTCGTTTGTTTGTTTTTGAGATTGTGCCACAGCTGCAAATAGTGGCCACATGAACCCCCAAAAAGTTTATGTACCTACCTTTATGCAGATACTCTGTAAGGGCTCTGAAGCTCTGTTTTCCTTTCAAATACAAAGCTCTGCTCATTACTTTGCTTAATACCATTGTTACTTAGTGTTGCAGTCCATTGATTATCCACAAAAAGTCAATTAAAAAACTGACTTAAAATATGAGTAAAATTGTATTACTAATGTGCTATGTATTGTATGTTCTGTGATGAAAAATGTAAAGTTCAACTAGGCTATTAGAAGCACATACAGAGTCTGCAGTTCGGTATATTTGATCAAATAGTACTAATTTGTTTTTTATTTAGACTTTGATATTGGATACATTTAAATGCTGTTAGAGCACCATATTTTTGCAGAAAAGTGGCCTATAAATTCAGCAAACAAGAAAATAAAGTTTTCAGTTTTATGTAATTTCATTAGAAAACAGTACACTGGTATGTAGCTCAGGATTGAACTGGGCAGTCCCTTTAGCTCTCTGAGCTCAGTTTGCTTGAAGACATTTCATTATCCAAAAAGATATAATCAGTACAACTAGATTACCAAGCGAATAACCTAGAGTGCAGTGATGATGTCATCTACTTGGATAATGAAATGACTACAAGCAAATAAATAACCAAATTCAGAGAACATCAAGGCTCCAGAATTTATGTTTTACAAAAGTTTTACAAAAATCTTTATTATTTAATTAAGTCCTGTACTTGGAATACAGCAATGAAATGATGACTCCAAATCTGTCACATTTAGTGATATGAGAAAAAATATGGGTAAGAGGTACTTTTCAGCTGTAAGCAGTCAGGACATAAGCTATTGAAAGTCACAGCTTAAGAACTGAAGATTTTTTTAAGAAAACCTCTTATATCATATATATTGCTTGTGTTGCTGATAACGAATCAGATTTGTATTCTGCAGAGTTTGGTTTTAAGTGGTTTACCACAAAAGGCACTGGCATGGAAGAAGGACTAAGACTAACTTTAGCTTTTCCCACAAAAATCAATGCAAGAGTAAGATGAAACACCTCCCTGCCCCCCACTAAGCATGCATGTTCTTTAATTTTACTGTATCTACTGTTCTTTAGTGTTTCCTGGATATTTATTATTTCTGTTTTTTTGTTTTTTCTAGAATCCTCATTTTGGAGTCATTACTTTGTGTATGAGCATAATTTGTAAATCCTTACTATGGCTGATAAACTAACAAGAATTGCTATTGTAAACCATGATAAATGTAAGCCAAAGAAATGTCGTCAGGAATGCAAGAAGAGTTGCCCTGTGGTTCGAATGGGTAAGAAATGCAAAATCACTTAAATATAACTGTTTTTAAAAAAAATATAAAATCAGAACAGGAGAAAACATTTAAAATCATATTTTTAAACTATAAAGTCATATTTGTAAATTTCTGGTGTGTATTCTAGTATGTTTACTGATTTTTAATTTAAAGTTAAGAAATATGTGCCTAAGATACTTAAATTCAGGATTATTTGAGACCATTTACAAAATTTTATTCTGGTGAGAGATAATACTGCTCTGAATAATTCTTGTTCTTTTTAATTTTTGTTATTCAGGAAAATTGTGCATAGAAGTAACATCACAATGCAAAATAGCATGGATTTCTGAAACATTATGTATTGGTTGTGGTATTTGTATTAAGGTATGGATCATTAATAATTGAAAAATACCGCTATATCTTTCAAATAGGACAGTACTAAGTATGGATGCTTTTCTTTAATTCCCCCCCCCCCCAGTTGTTGGATAAGATGGCTTATTTCTTATGCTGCTTCTTTGCCCCCCTCCCAGATGTTCAAAAGACTGGTAAAAAGCTTGCATTCTGCATAAACGTAGAGCGCAGTTTGATGTTCCACAGTGCTCTTTTTACCTTTGTGGATAGGTAACAGGCGATTTAATTAGGAAAATTGATTGATTTGTCCTTGATTAAGTAGCTGTAGCTTAGGACTAGTAGTTGGATACTTTTAATAAACAGTCATTAGTTTTCCAGGAAAAATGAAGTTAAATGAAGAGCAGTTTTACTGCTCCACTTTTGGGGGGGGGGGGGTTTACCTTTTATGTAGGTGTAGAAGATCTTCATTCTGAAACCAAAGCAGCTGTCTTTTTCTCATTCTATGCTTGGTGGTCCATTTTAAACTTCTTGTTGAATGTTGTAATAATAATACAAAATTAAATAACCAGAAAATATCAGCTAGCCAGCCACCTTGACTGTTAACTGGCAGATCACTCAAAAAGAAGTGAATTAGCAAACAGCATTGGCTTGGTTTACTATGTCATACTTTATTTATTTATTAAGTATGGGTAGTCCTCAACTTATGACCATAATTGAGCCCAAAATTACAGTTGTAAGTTGTTGCAGTTGTTAAGCAGGTCACCACATGACTGGACCGGATTTTATGACCTTTTTGTAGTGGTTACACAAATTCCATGGTTCTTACGTGAACTGATTTTTTTTGCTGGAAACCAGAAGTAAACACCTGAAGCCAACAAAATATAGCAAAAATCATGCTCACAATGCTGCAAAGAGTGGTATAGGTGAACCAATTTACAAATCTCAAAATACAATCATGTAACTATTAGTGCAGCTGTCGTAACTTTAAAATGGAATCCAAAAGTAGCTTTTGAGGAGACATTGTGCCTTTGAATGGTTGCTAAGCAACTGGTTATAAATTAAGAATAATCTGTAAGCATTTTTAATGTTAACGGTAAGCCATGTATCATGTAAATGTAGCACGTGTTCACACAACTTGCCAAACAATGATTTATTGAATTGGCTGCTATTCACTGGCTTATATATTGTATTGACCCAGTAAAACAGGGGTGTCAAACTCATGTCATCAGAGCAGCATCATGGTACATATCAGGACTTTTTTCCCCTTTGCTAAACTGGGTGTGTGCACGCGAGGCAGTCAGCATGTGACCCAGCCCACAGGCCGGGAGTTTGACAGCACTGCAATAAAACATGATTTACAAACCAGTAAGTGCCTCAGTGAGAATTAATACACTAAGGCAAGCTCCAATAAGGCTTGGCACTATGTGTGGATCAGTTTGGGCTGAAAAGTGGCACTGCTATTTAATATAGACTCCTGCTTTTTGAAGAAGATGTAATTTTTTATTTTGTTGTAGAATTTGAGCTTTTAATTCTTGCTTCTATGCTCTCCCCAATTATATGGTTGCTATAATGTCCAAATCATGACAATTATTTTATACATTCAATTCTGTATATTTTTGGTATTCTGCTTCGAAAATGAAGAATAAGTTTTCCATTCTACTTCTGCAAGCAACTTCAAGATAAATTTCATTTAATTTCTCCTTGTGGTCTTTTATAGTCTTAAATAAAATGTATTCAATTTCTGTAGCCACTATCTCGGTATATTATAAAGTATAAAATTATATCATCTTCATTATTAATCGTTTAAAAATAACTGCAGGTAACATTTTTGCTCTATTTTGCTCTTTTGCTCAAATGTAGTATTTTAAATGTACAAATTCATTTTCTTTACAGAAATGTCCTTTTGCAGCCTTGTCAATTGTTAACCTGCCTAGCAACCTGGAGAAAGAAACAACTCACAGATATTGTGCCAATGCCTTCAAACTTCACAGGTATCTCTCCACTACATTTCTTTAAAAATAACTGTGAAAGTGAAGTAATATGGATGTGTATTTTAGTTGTGTCATTCTGTGAAATATGGAAAATATTGTTTATAGAGTAAGTACAACTTTAGGATAATTTATCAATACACTTATTAGATTGGATTGAATTAATTAATTGGATGTTGATGGTTTCATGTAGTATTGTCACATTCCTAAGAACGGTGGTAATTTTTGAACCAATCTGTACATGTTCTTTATTTGAAAGAATTATTCCCTCTCTGTCAAATATTATGAAAAGAATTAAACCTAATTATTCTATAAGTTACCAGTTTTCATATTATGATCAGCAGAATTTTAACTACTTTGTGGCCTTCTGAAAGACTATCACTGGCAAGCAGTTCAGCCTATTACAAAGGAAGTTGTTTGCTTTCTCTTGTAGGATTAATGAAATCTTGTTATTGACAAATAGGGTTAGACTACACTTCGTCACAACCCAGTATATTCAAACAAATTTAGATTGCTATGCTTATTAATATTTTCAAGAACACTTATTTGCACAGCAAATGAAGTTTTGTTAAAACTTGATAATTCTCCATTTCTTCTAGACTAGCATGAATCGTTATTTGAGCTTAACCTAAATGTTGTAACTTTCATTATAAGTGCACATTTACTTCTAAAGGCAATGGAGCTGGAAAATAAAGGAATATATAATACCTTGTTTTTTATAATATTGTCTCCATTTTAATTACTTTATGAAGGTTGCCTATTCCTCGTCCTGGAGAAGTGCTGGGTTTGGTTGGAACAAATGGTATTGGAAAGTCAACTGCCTTGAAAATCTTAGCAGGAAAGCAGAAACCAAATCTTGGGAAATATGATGTATGTACAGCAACTATATAATGTTCTAATAATTGCTTTAAAGAATTGTAAAGGGCATTAGGAATGGCCTTGAAGGAGGAAGACCACTACCAAAGCAACAGTCAGATAGCAGGGTTTGCCTATTTAAGAATCTAATTTGAGGAAGTGTCTTAGGGATGCCCCTCCTGGTTAAAATTAAGATCAAGTGAGGGAAGGAAAGAAGCAAATCCAGACTTGCAAGATTCTGTTATTACAGCTTTACAATAAAAGTGGTATTGATCTACATGCCATTGGTATCTTAGTCTGGTCTACCTTATAGGACAGACCATGATGCTCTTTTGAATGCATGAGTGGATAGAAACTAATAGAGCTTGGAAGTTTGCTGGTTAGCTTTCCCTTTAATTAAGATCCATTTAATTATAATTGTTCTTCCAAGTCTTTGATCTTTATTAATGAAGTTGGGCTTGGCTTTTCAATTTTGTACATTACTTTATCCATTTGAGTTTGTATTTGATTTTTTTAATATTCACTGATTTTGTGCTTTCATCATGTTAGTTTTATTATGACTTTAAATGTTTATATCATAATTTCATCCATGTCTGAAATATAACAAATACAAAATTGGAAAGCAACCATTTTTTTTAAAAAAAAGCCTGTGCTTCATTGTGCCATAAACTTTTCCACTTTATTTTTTTCGCTTTTTCTTTCATGTTATTTCCAAATCAGTTTTGCAATTCTTTGCTACTGTTTTATAGCTCCCATTTGTTACCCTGCCTTTGTAGTTTAAAGGTAATCCTTGCTTAACAACAGTTTGTTCACCAACCCTTCAAAGTGAAAGTGGTGCTGAACAAATGTTAGTTGGTTCCTCAAGGTTATGGCTGTTACAGCATCCCCACAGTCACACGATCAAAATTTGGGCATTGACAGTCCACCTGCATTTATGATCACAGTATGTGCTTCAGTTCCACCCTATGCCTATTTCCCCCACTCCATGTCTGTCCTTTGGCTGCCTTGAACTCCACTGCCTACCCCTGTCAATCCCCACCAGGACTTTTCCCAGGTGCTAGCAGCTGACTTGAACAGGTCTGCCTCATCAGCTGGAGGGGGAGGAAGATAACAGGATAGCAGGGGCCAGGCAGGGCAACTGAAAGGTCAGATACAGGAGTGGGGGAGATAAAAGAAGTTGAATTGGAAACAACAATTGGTAGGGCAGAAAAAGTGTGAGGGCCTAACCAAACTACCTTTACTGGGATTACTGGAACTGCCGTTGCAAAGCAGTGCATGATGAAATGTTTCATCCCATGACTTTATCACTTAGCAATCAGTTTTCCAGTCTGAGTTAGGCTCGTTTAGCTTCCTGTATATGACAACTGAATTTGTACACATAGTCCTTGATTTACAATAGCAATCAAACCAACATTTCCATTGCTACATGATGCAGTTGTAAAGCATGATTCCATCATTTAGCAGTGGCAATTCCTGTAGCTCCAAGTTAGTGGGGAAGCTGGCAGGAAGTTGCAAGTCCCAAGAGGCTTGTAATTTCCTGCCCCAGAAGGTGCATGAGAGAGTGAAGGAGGCATGATAAGGTTTGGCTTTGTGTAAGGGAGGTGCAGGAGGCTCAGATAGTGTGCAGGGGTGCAGAAATGGCAAAAACGGATGCACTGGGGCATGCAAGTGGCCAATGCAGCACAATGGCAGAGGCCGGAAGAGAATGAGCAGGTGGGGTAACTTGCTGTGGTAACTGGCAACCTTCCTTGTCTGCTTTCCCAATTACTTTCTGGGGAAGCCAATAGGGAAGGTCACAAATGGCAATCACATGATTGTGGTGCATTGCAACGGGTCATAAGTGCAAGCCAGTCACCAAGTGCCCAGATCACTATAACGTGACCGTGGGAGTTCTGTGATGGCCAAAACTTTGAGGACCAGTCACAGCCATCATCACCACTGTTGAAATTTCAAATGGTCGCTAAACGAATGATTTTAAGTCAAGGATTACATGTAGTTTGCTTGCATTGACTGTTTGTGTTCCATTCATCTTAAAGATAAAGTGTATTTTCAGACTTGTACTTCTAATATTTTAATTAATGTTACCCCATGCTTGCAAAATGAGATAAATCCTTGTTATTACTAACATTTGCATCTATCTACAGAATTTAGAAACTCAATTCTCTGTGATATAATTTTCAGTATTCAGGAAGTTAATCTTATCTGCTTAGATTTCATAATACTATACCTTTAAGAAGTTAATTGTTAGAAATGTATGATGATCTTTCTACCTGTGGTCCATATCCAAAAGATGGGTGGACTTACATGTCTGGTAGAATAATTCCTTCTGAACAATAGCTAAAGGTTGAAAAATCAGATAGTCACTTTTACAATCTAAAATATACTACGGGAGTGACCAGTTGCTATAACACCTGTTTTAAGGGACATGCAATACCATTTTTTCAGAACATGAAGTATATAATCAAAATAATCATTTGAGGTTTTATTTTCTGAACCATGGCTTTGTTCCCATAATCATTTATTTAAATATTTTGTTTAGGACCCACCTGATTGGCAAGAAATCCTGACATATTTTCGAGGGTCAGAGTTGCAGAACTATTTCACAAAAATTCTGGAAGATGATCTCAAGGCCATTATTAAACCTCAATATGTGGACCAGATCCCAAAAGCTGCCAAAGTGAGTAAAAAAAGCATTGCATATCTGATATGAGGTGCTTGGCTTGGGGAAGAAAGAGCTAATTCATCAGTTATGGGAATGAGATAATTTTTCAAAGCTTCATGAAAGATTTAACCTCACTTATGTTTGTAGCAGGCTTCAGTTTTGTATAATTTCTCCTGTGGCTTTGCAAAAACAATTTGGTTGTTGTGACAGGGAACAGTGGGCTCAATATTGGACAGGAAGGATGAAACCGGTACCCAGACCATTGTATGTCAACAGCTTGGTAGGTGATAGTTTCATCACAAATTATTTTGGGAATGTTTAATATTTTTTAAATATCCTGTTTCTGTTTAAAATAAAATACATTCACTGCTAATGAAATATTGTCGAGTATGTTAGAATTTATATTTACTCCCATTTATTCACAGTAAAATCCTGTCCAGAAATGAGAGAGCTAAATAAAATTAAATATGAAATAGGCTGAAAACAGGAAGACTTAAACATTTGTGTTTCCTAATTGGGATGACTTCAGTGGAGCCAAAACATGACTAAATCCAATTGAATTGAAATTATTTAAAATTATGAACTATACCAAAATAAATTTTATAAAGTATTTTTAATGGATTCCAAAACTGAAAGCAGGAATTCTAAATAGAGGCATACTACAAAACAAACTTTTCCAGCAATCTTGTACCACCCACACTATTAGCTTTGCCAGGCAGACAACAGGAAACGTGACCAAGTAAGCTAATTCTGCTTTATTGTAAAGCTACATGAACAGAATCTTGCAAGTGACAGTGCAGTTTTCCTGCCACCACTTTTACAGCCCGAGAATTTACGGAGGATCCTTTTGGAGCCCCTTGCTTGGCCCACTATGCAACTGCAGACTATGCTGTCTTACCTCGGCAACATTTCTTCTCCCCATATCCTTTTCAACAAATGCCTCCTCAAAGGTTCTAGTTTTCAATGTTATTTTCAGGCAAGGAATATCTGTGCTTTCAACTTGAATGAAAGTCACACAGGTATCCCATTTCTAATTATTATTGCTTTAAAGTAGTAATGCCATAGTTTTGAATTGTATACAGTGGTCCCTCTACTTACAAACTACTCGACATACAAATTTTTCAACTTACAAATGGAAAAAGTGGCCGCATG
>JANHFR010000601.1:184160-199913 GCA_032468015.1 Mimophis mahfalensis | reverse complement strand
CTCTGATTTCTTCTGGGATTTCTGGGGGGGGGGGGTTAGTAGTTCTAACATACTGCTCAATTTGTTCTTCAGTTATATGCTCCTTGTTATATAATTTCTCACAGAATTTCTGAACTATTTCTTGTTTATCCTGATTTTTGTAATACAATGTGCCCTTCTCATCCTGCAGTTTTTGTATCCAACTTTTTTCTTTTTCCTTTCTCAGTTTATAGGCTAACTATTTCCCCTGGTTCATTTGCATTCTCAAAATAGTTTACTTTGGTTTGCTTGATATTATCTGCTAATTCTCTTTTATCTAAAATATTTAGTTCATGTCTAATTTTCTTTTTCACAGTTTGTTTTAGCAGGATTTTTCTGCAGTTCGCTTTCATACTGTTTATATATTTTTTTCCCAAATTTTCTTGTTTCTGTTTTATCTTTTTGGACATATTAGCTGAATGAGAAATTACCACGCCTCCAGCACAGTTCTTAAAAACACATGAGACTCCCTTATTGAAATAGTTGAATTAGCTTTCAGTCTCTTTTGAGGCAAAATTCAAAAAGCTTGCTAGGTCTTTAAAGTCTTGAATGGTTTCAGCCTAGGATATGAGTCTGCTTCCTATGATCCCCGGGACTGGTTTTCATTTAAAACTTGGGAGAACACAGGAAGAGTTGGACATAGTTTCTTTTTATTGGACAGGACAGAATTTTTAACTGGATGGAGTTCTTGGAGTCTCATTATTTTTAAAATGGCTTTTCCAAAATTATTTTATTATTTTATTTTGGCTGAGATTAACTTTGAGAATAGCAACAATGTCTCTCCAGGGCCCCAATGCTCATAGAGTAGGAACTGGGTGTGGAGAACCAGAAAAAAGTTCTTTTGTTTTAAAAGAAAGCAGTGGACTTTCTCCCCAATCATATGCACATTTATTAACACAGAGATTTAAATCCCCCTAAATCCAGTAGGATCTATTCCTATGGAAAGATTGCTGGTCAGCTATAATGTTAATTCTAAAAAATAAATATTAGGTTCTACTTATGCCCGATATAGAAATCCTATTCCATTCATTGATTGGCACAACAGATCACAGGAGGTTTGATTTCCTAAAATTGTTGGCCCTTTGGGGCTTTTTGGTAATGCAGTGACTGGTTTCGGTGGCCATTTTTACAAAATAGGATCAGTTTTTCTCTTGCTTCTCTCTTATACCTATGAAATGGGACTCATGCAATTGTCATGAGTCAGTCTGACTTTTGATCATGTGATTATGGAGATGCTACAATGGTCACAAGTGTGAAAAACAGTCCTAAGTCACTTTTTTCACTCCCGTTGTAACTTGGAACAGTCACTAAATGAACTGTTGTAAGTCAAGGGCTACCTGTACACTACTAGGAAATGTCTTTGGTCCCACAGTAATATTCCTTTGAGTGGTATAATTATCTATTTTAAAATCACATAGTTTTTTTATCAATAGTAATGATAATTAAATGATAATTAAAATATTAAATTGCCAATTGTTCATCTAAGCATAAGTTGTTGGGGTTTTTTGTATAAGATCTTTACAAGTAGTCCTTGATTTATGACTGTAATTCATCATCTCCTTTTTTTCCCCAATTTTTTTTTTAACTTTAAAAATTACAAAGGTTACCTCTCTTCATTGAGTGCATTGTCCAGATCATATCAAATACATCCATCGTTATAATACAATCCCAGCTCTTTCCTTTCAGAATTATTAATCATTCTTATCCTCTAAACTAGTTATACATACATAAAAATTATATCATAAACACCATTTCTAATATTATTATGCGTATTTCAATTTTATCAGTATCATTATTAGTTGTCAATCATTACTAATAGATAGTTAATCTCTCTATCCTCTATGCTATTTCAGAATCTATGGCTGCCTTTATCATTTCTCAATTCTATTTTCCAACCAACAATAAAATGTCTCTGAAATCTCATAATATTCTGATTCATCTTTCTCTTTGATAGCTAATGTTAGTCTATCCATCTCTGCACACTCTAAAATTTTCTTTATAATACTATCTTCAGATGGTATCACCTCCTTTTTCCAGTTTTGTGCAAAAACAATCCTTGCAGCTGTTAATACATAAATAATTAAATATGCATCAATTTTACTAAATATCAGGCAGCATTCTCAACAAAAATATCTCAGGTTTCCATTCAATATTTTGCATTGTCATTTCTTCTAACCAGTTACATATCTTCAACCAGTATTTTTTTGCTTCTCCACACATCCACCACATATGATAGTAAGATCCTGGTATTTGCATACATTTCCAACATTTGGCTGATTTATCTTTGAACATCCTAGCTATCTTCGAGGGAGAAAAGTGCCACCTATAAAACATCTTGTACAAGTTCTCTTTATATTCTGTTGACATTGTCATCTTATAATTTCTATTCCACATCTCCTTTTAATGGCCCCATAATGGAGCTGAGTGTTTATTGGCAGGATGACCTTCCTGTCATCAATGCAGGGTTATATTCAGCAAATATATACTTAATGTGCCCAGAGAGAGAAATATCTGCTTCTACCTAGGATTGAACTGACAGTCTCCTGATTGTGAGGCAAAAGCTCTACCTCTAGGCCACCACACCACTCAATTTACAACTGTAATTGAGCCCACAATTTTGGTCATAACTTGTAATGATTGTAAAGTGGATCACCACATGACCCAGACCCAATTTTATGGCATTGTGATCATTAAGCAAATATAGTAGTTGTTAAGTGAATACGGTAGCCAGTAAGTGAACCTACTGGTGACTAGGGAGCATTTTTTGCCAGAACTGCTAGTATCTGACAAAAACATCGTAAATCATGGTCACATGGCTTCAGAGTGCTACAAAAAGCCATAAATGGGGGCTGGTTGCCAAGCACCCAAAATGTCATGTGACTGTGTTGGGAGGAACAGATGTTGGAGACCGGGTTCTAAGTCTGATTTTTAGTCCATTGTAACTTTGAACAGTCACTAAGCAACTGATCATAAGGACTATCTGTATTAGTAGACATAGCCCATCTTTGTTTTTCTCCACCCCTCTTCATTTTAGCAGAGTATATACCTGGTATGATTAAATATAGCCATCTGCTATAAGAAGGCAAGAATATCAGGGAACCTTAGTTCATAGGGATAATGTGCTTTCTCTCACTTAAGTCATGTGTTTGTGATAAAGTGTTTCAAATTTGGGCTGAAATTGCTTTCTAAATCTTTTTATTTTCTGCAAAGATTCCAGTGTGGATTTTTCATAGGTCATGATTCAGTGTAAACTTTGTCAAAATGGGTAGAGTTTTTAGATAGAGTATATAACCATTTGAGTAATCCTGACTGAATCACACACATAAGCTTTACTTGCTGGCTGACCTTCGCATTCCTGCCCTTTCGATTGCAGGTGAAAAGCCAAGACAATTTCTTCTGGCATTTTGATAATCCCATTCATTCTGCAACTATTCCTAATTAAATGCAAAAAGTAAACACATTAAGGCACCTTATATTGCTTTTCTTTAAAGCTGAAGAGTAGGTTTCAGGCTTTGTATATTTCTGCTTTTCAGTCTGCACATTCTAGTTGAGTGGTTCTTTGTTAATTTCTTTCAAGGTTTGCCTAGCCAAACTTTATATAAGCAAATATTAGCAGGGATTTTTAATGCATATTATGCGGGTAAAATAGTTCTCATCAACATTGGAAAAATCTGGTTATTATTGCTGCAGAACATTAATCTACTTTGGATTTTACAATAGTTCAATAATGGGGTTAGCTTTTTAATTAACTAAACTATTATGTCTAAATACACATATTACCATAAATAAATAAACTCTCTTCATTTGGTGAAACCTACTTAAAACTAGTATGATAAAATTAAGCCTTTTCCAGACAGGATTGTAAATACATTACTTGAGCAAGATAGCTTCCTTCTCTTCATGATATCTCTATGAGTACCAGTAGTCATGAGTGAGAACACTAAACCTTTGCTTCTTCCTGCTTTTGTTGTATGGATTTGAGGATATCTCTCTCACTTATTCTAATAGGGCTGCCCATCTCACGCTTTGGATAATAAAACAAGATAAAAACATACCAAACAAATAACAAATACAGGAACCAAGATAAAACTAAATTGTACAGTCAGCATAAACAGTGGTGGGATTCATCTGGTTCGCACCGGTTCTCATGAACTTGTAGCTAACTTTTTCTGCAGTTCAACAAACTGGCTGATCCCACCATTGGCTTCCCCCCATCGACCCTCTCTCCCAGCCACTCCTTGCCTGGCTGGCTTTTTGCCTAGGTTTGTCCGGCTGTAAGGGAGAAATGGACAGGGGCCTGCTGAGGCTGTCAGTGGACAGGGGCCACCAGGGACTGCAAGCCTGCACTGCGTGCATTGCCCTTCCATGCCCACCCAGTCAGGGCAGAGTGTGGGAGTGCCTGGCCTCCCAGCCACTAGCTGAGGGGGAAGAGCTTGAATGGTGCTGGACAAGGAGTGGCTGGGGGAGGGCCAGGGAGGGGTGAGGCAAGGTGCCCCTCGGCATGAGTGACATCAAGTTGGCCAGTCACATGATCATCCTACCCAGCCGGTCATTAGGGCAGAGAACTGGTTGTTAAATTATTTGAATCCCACCACTGAGCATAACCCCAATATGGGGTCAACCACACTCTGTGGGCTCCAGGCTCTCTGTTTTCACTGGCACAGCATTTGTGCCACCACAGGCACCCCTTGACACACCCACTTGGCCCCCCTGAGGTCAAACACAACCCTGATGTGGTCCTCAATAAAATCAAGTTTGACACCCCTGATCTAGAATCACTTTGATAGAGCTAAGCAAAACTGATCTTATTTCTACAAGTTTTAAGGTAATTCTATAACTAAAAAGGTTCCTGTAGTTGTGTAACTTTTAAGGCAGAGCTACTTTTATTGCTCTATAGTTGCATGTTAACTTGATGTTTCAGGTGCAAAGGAAGATCCTGCTACTTCCTTGCCCTTCCCTTCATATAGCTCTGCTATTACTTATTTTGAGTCCTGATGTCAAATTTGTATCCATTGTTTCTTTTGCACAAAGTCTTACTTATTTGTCCTATATATAATCCAGAGAAGCATCCTGGCAGATAATGACATATATAGGCAGTCTTGGGGTTACCAACAAGGTCAGTTCCCAATTCTGCCTTTAATTTGAATTTGTATGTAAATCAGGCTGCCTATTACTAAAAATGGTGGATGGCCTTCTCCTTCCTTGAGCTGGTGAACTGCTGAAGCAGTACAATATTTTCATGAACTGCTGAAAACCCCTGTATATCAAAAATGCATGACTTCAGCAGTTCATGAAAATATTGTGCAGCTTCAGTGATTTGTTTGCTCAAGTAGTTAGAATGCCATCCGCCATTTTTTCCTATTGGGCAGCTTATTCGTACATACAAGATTTCTTTAAGTCAGTCTTTCTTAATCTAGGGACTGCCTGCAACACATTAGGGAAAACGCATATGAAGGCACTTTGTATGCGAATTTTCTATGTGAATAAATTGGTATATGTGTGGGAACAAGTAGTCAACTTCATTAGTATTACTTTCCTGTTGTTTCAATTGCTTATGAGAATCTGCTTCCAGTTAGGTGGTTGTCTATATGTGAACCCTCTACTCCAGGGGTGTCAAACTCACGTTATCATGCTGGCATCACATGATGTATTGCGATTTTTTCCCCTTTTGCTAAACTGGGTGTGGGCGTGGCCAGCATGTGACGCATCCAGCCCGTGGGCCGTGAGTTTGACAGCCCTGCTCTACTAGATGGAGGTACTACTATTTTCTTCTCTCAGAGAAAATACTGTTCTGAGTGGAATCAGAACAGTTTTATTTATCGTGACTTACATTTGAAACAATACTTATGGCATTTTATGCCTTGATAGGAAGACCTAATTGTGGCCCTTGATCATGGATACATGAGTTCATTCTTGAAAAATGAAGCATTTTACCTATTCTCTCAAGATTATACTTTTGCTAATGGAGAATTCCCACAGACCTGTAGACAAAATTAAATTTAAATAAACATTTAATTAAATTTTTTAAATGAAGAATTATTAAGTCCCATGACTTAATTGAAAAAACCCCTTTTAAATTAAAGGTTAGGATAATTCTTTTATATTAACTGCTAATGGGATTAGATTTAGCTTAGCATGTTGCCTGAGCTCAATCAATGTGTAAACCATAGTTTCTGATGAACATATTGTCTGAATCATACCAATTATAATTATCAATAAAACATGGTTAAACAATCTAGGGCTAAACATAATGTGTCTATCCAGTTAGGGAAATGCTCTTACAGCAAGTTGAAGAACGGGAAAACTTTGCCGAATCAGGAAAAGTAAATGAAATCACCTAGGTCCTAGGTGCTTTTCATTCACAGATGTCATCATGAAGCATTAAGTTTTTAGTCAAAGGCTGTATCTTTCTAAATTAGATTAAGACTGGGCTGCAACTTTTTCAAAGTCACTTCCTTACTTTTTTGCTGAGTGTCTCAACCCAGCTCTGTTGACTTGAGTCTCGTATGGAAAAGCCTCATAGAAGAGGAAGAAGGAAGAAGGAGAAAAAGAAGAGAAATTCCAATGAATACAGGAGTATATTTTAATTGTACCCAGAATAATGTGACTCAGTGTCAAACCAGTGCAGTAGCATCAAAAGTATTCATGGCATTAGTTCGTTTGACATGATTTGTTTCACTCTTGTTTAATGATTAAATGCCCATTTAATTGTTTCACTTTTTGTATATGACTCAGTTTTACTTATAAAGGGAACACATCATAGCAGAAGAAGGAAAATCCTGATAGGAAGGAGGGACCCACTGGATATGTGTTCAGGAAAATATTAGCATTTTGAAGCATTTAATTATATTGTTAACATTATTTCATAAAGCTTTTGAGATCTTCCTTTTCCATATACATCTTTGAAGCTTTGTGCAGTGTGATGTTGATGGCAACATATCACTGTCTTTTTTTCTTCTTTTTAGCCTGAAGAATAGGTGGATCTGTGAATTCTTTCATGTTATTGGGTACAAAGTACTTCATAAAAACATGGGATTAACAATTTGGATAATTGGCATTTCTTTGACACCTTCATTTATGATACACCCCTTGTATGAAAGAGTAGAGGAAATGAATTGTTGCTTCAGGGTAGCTGCATAAATAAGCAAACCTCTGATGGGATATTAGGAACCTATTTTCTGAATGTGTGGCTTAATGTACATCCTATGAACATAGGCGCCATACTTTGAAACAGTCAGCTGTGGGATTGTAGGGATGATCTGCTTCTAAAGTTGTCCTTCAAATAGTCAAATCTCTCCACAATAAGGTGTGTATTTGTTGGAGGAGGAAGAGAGTTCCAAAGAACTCTGACTTTTTAAAAATGTCATTGTTTTTATATAGTCTATCATCTATATCACCTATCTGTCTGTCTGTCTGTCTGTCTATCTATCTATCTATCTATCTATCTATCTATCTATCTATCTATCTATCCATCCATCTCTATCTATCATCTATCCATCTTCTATCTACCTACCTCTTTAATTATCAACTACCTATCTACCTGTCTATAATCTATCTATCTATCTATCTATCTATCTATCTATCTATCTATCTATCTATCTATCTATATCAACCAACATTTAATGTGACAGGATTATTCATATTTGGCAGTTTTTGAAACTGGCAATCATATTATATTTTTATTTTATTTTCATACATCGTTGTACTTTTTTGTATTCGATAATTTAGACAGAATGCTCTTTGACAGTTAACTGTCATTGATGTGTGGCATGAGGTGATCAGCTCAGGGAAGTTAATATTTTATATTGTATTTTTTCTTTGTGTAAGCTGCTGAGAGTCTGTTTGATTGTGGTGACATAGAAATATACAGAATAGTTATAATAAACAAACAAACAAACAAACAAACAAATAAATAAATGTACTATAAAATCAAGTGAATCAAGACTTGCTGATCTGTTTACACCAGCTAGATTTCTTAAATTTCTGTCAGGGGATGAACATTATTATTTCTCAAACACTGTGGTAACAATCTGAAATGCAATATATATCTTGGAATTCCAACACAATTTGAATGTAGAACATTTTTTAAAGCTCTAGAGTCCAGATATACTCATCGTAGTTCATAAGCAGAAGCTTCTAGAAGCCTTTACAATTTTTGATGCAAAGTTATTCTGGGAGCTTTAATTCAACATATGTGCAAGTTTGGAAAGGGTTAAAATGGATTATTTAATAAATAGATTTTAATTTATTGATTTCAGCAATGAGTTTTCAGATGAATCCATGAATACCGTAATATCTCTTGATTTTTCAACCTTTTAGTCCAGGGATCAGGGCTGGCTGGGGAATTCTGGGAGTTAAAGTCCACAAGTCCTAAAGTTATCGAGCCCCCTGTATTAGTCTATCTAACAGAAACCAAGTCAGTAGTGGCAGTTAGCAAAGTTAGCTGAAGCAGCAAAACAAGGCACAGAAGATCTTTCATGACAATTAGATTCTGAGGGGCAAAAAACAAATGATGGCTTCTGTCTCTGAAATAAACAAATCCTGGAATCACCATAAACAAACCATGGAAGGAATTTCTGTGATCTGCTTACCTCTTTCTGTTCATAAAATGGGCCAAGAAATACAGTTTTTCTTTTAAAAAATTACTTATTCCTTAAATTTATATGCTCTTGATCTCCATAGTGACTCTTGGAAAGATATATATTTAATAAATAAATAAACTAATAAAAAAGCATTTTATTTCCTGGCACATTCTTCAAACTTCCTGCTCTCTGTGACTTACCAAAAACAGCCAGTTTCTTTTACCTCATCTCTAAAGTCTATTATTTTATTTTAGTTTATTATTTTCCATCTTTATTAATTTTACAAATAACTGAAGGCAGCAAACATATCCAACATACTTTTCTCCTCCTATTTTCCTCAAAACAGCAACTCTGTGAGTTGTGTTGGGTTAGAGTGATTGGCCCAAAGTCACCCAGCTGTTTTTCATGGCTAAGCCAGGAATTGAACTCATAGTCTCTGACTTTTTGGTTTGGCTTCCAGATCAAGCAAATTCCCAACTTGTGTGGCTGAAACATAGGAAAAGATTGCAAGGTTACATGTTTGAGAACAGGATTATTTTAAAAGAAACAAACTTAAAACCCTCCAAAAGAGGGTTAAAGGAATTTTGATTGCTAGCCCTATAATCTTGCTTTAAAACTGTTTCAAAGTTGAGAAATGGAATGTTTAATGCAATTAAATCAGACAGTTAAGACACCACCTAATTGCCCACCTTAGTGTTACTAGCATGAGTGTTCCTAAGATAACCAGGCATTTCACGTAATTCCCTGCTTAAGTTTGGACTCTAATAAGATATGAGCATCACATCAGTACTCACTGAGACACACAACTGGCATGCCAGACTTTGATTGCAAGATGATTGATGCTTATATAAAAAAATTCTTTCTGAGACTTCAAGAGCAATATTAATTTGATTCTCTATATTCTCCCTCCATCCTTTGTTATTCTCAGTTTTATCAACTGGGGAAAAATAAGCTTATCATTATTAAAAAATACATCAGAATTTAACACACTGTTCTTGAAAGCTGACTTTGTGATTCATTGCAGTAGTGAATGTGCACTATTTCTGAAAATAGAGCACTCCGTAATAGAGAATCTATGGTTCTCCACTTGTTCAGGAAGAATATAGTTCCCACGAAATTCATGGCCTTTATGGTCCATTAGCCAAGACTCATATTATGGGAAACGTGCAATGTGATCCCAAACTTACAGAAGGTCAAATGCAGGCATTCCTACTTGTTCAGTGACATTCTGAAGTTATGACAGTGCTGAATAAAGAGTATTCATGAAAGATTGTCATAGTGGTGGTTGTCACAGTGTTCCCATAGTCACATGATAACAATTTGGGGGCTTAGCAACTGGTTTGCAGTTACAATGTCCCAGCATCCTGCAGTCACTTGATCACTATTTGCGACCTTCTTTGGCAGTTTCCAACTAGCAAAGTCAATGGGGAAGCCAGAGCGTAGTTGCAAATGGCAAGCACATGACCACAGGAATGTCAGGCAAAAACAATCAGAACTATTGGGAGAGTCTCAGCAGGAATTTTATTGCTAATCAGCTATGTTGATCCTCGGTGGTACAGTGGTTAGAGTGCAGTACTGCAGGCTACTTCTGCTGACTGCTGTCTGCCTGCAACTTGGCAGTTCAAATCTCACTAGGCTCAAGGTTGACTCAGACTTCCATCCTTCCAAGGTGGGTAAAAGGAAGACCCACATTGTTGGGGGCAATATGCTGACTCTGTAAACTGCTTCGAGGGAGCTATAAAGCACCATAAAGCGGTATATGTCTAAGTGCTATTGCTATTGCTATGTTACAAGAATCTGACCAGGCTGAGTCCATTCCTTGGGAATATTAAGATAAGGTTTCAAAGATTCTGGCTGAGGTCAGGTCTCCGCTCCTTCCTGCAATGCAAAGAATCCAGACTCAGGCCCGCTCTTGATACCTGCCTCCAGTCTAGCTGGGGATTCCACCACATGGATGCTGCAAATGCATGGAATTCACCTAATGATGGCAACAGGGACTGTTGTGCCTGTGACAGTGTTCCTTATGAGTGCATCACTTAGTGACAGAGTTTTCAGTTTTAAATACTTTGGGTGAGTGAGGACTACCAGTATGATTAATAGGAACAACAGAGCCTCAGAGAGATGGATTTCATAACTATATCCCAGTTGAGAAGACTAGAACTGCCAACGGAACCAATGCAATAGAAAGGATGCCAAAATGATTGGTCCTGCAGTGTCTATCCTTCAATATTTTTCACTGATAATTTGAGTGCATAGATAGTGGGTCCGCTTATCAAATACAGACCCTCCATAAATACAAAATTGGGTAGGATAGCTAATATCAGGGCTGGATTGAGACATGGTGAGACTCAAAGCAGTTGGAAGCTGTAGAGCCTCTATTTGCAAGTGCTAACAGAGAAGTGTTATAAGTGATTTTGGCAAGAACATTGCCAAGAAACATAATATACCCGAACTGGGTGGGGTAGTCCTCTTTGAACAGAAGGTATGAATGCCTGCAGACACAAAGCATATCTTAATCAATTAATGAGGTTCATATGAACCATACAGGAGGACTTAATTAACTTTGAAATGTAAACACTATATTTCATATATAAAACTATAACAAACAAAGTAGTAAAATTTTGAGAGCCTCCTTGATACTGTGAGACCTTAGGGTGTAGTGTATTTAGCTTTTGCTTAAATACAGCTTTGGCTAACACCATAGAAGACATAAATAAACTTGAAATACGTTTATTTATTCCAATTCCAAGGCCACCTAGATGACTTACAAATAAAAGAAATAATACACGTAAAAGAGAACACAGGCAACAAGAAGAGCAAAACTAAGCCAAATTAAAAGGGGTTCCACAACCATTCTGTCCTAAAGGCTTGACAAATAACCAAGTTTCTAGTAATTCTCAGAACAACATTACATTAAGAACAACTGAAAATAACCCAATGAAATATAAGTGACATAAGTGCAAAGTTCTGCACTTAAAAATCAAAAAGCAAATGCACACATATAGGATAGGGCCATGATGGTGAATCTATGCCATGTGTGCCAGAAAGGGCATGTCAGACATCTCTCCGGGCATGACCGCTGTCGCCCGTTGCTTTTCCAGGTTCCAGCTTGCATGCGCGCCAGCCAGCTGGTCTTTGCGCATGCAGGAGTGCCAGAAACAAGAAGAGCAGCTCCCCCGGTGTGCATGCAGGTGCCAGCCAGCTGGTTTTCGTGCATGCATATGCGCTGGCCAGCTGGCCTTCGCATGCGCATGCACATTAGAAACCAGAAGATGAGATGGCCAGTGTACATGTGCATGCCACGAAGCTAAGCTTCCAGTTTCCGGTGCTCCCACTTGTGCAAGTTGGAGAACTGCTCTTCTGGTGCACGCATGGGCGCATGCATGCTCCCATTTTGGCACTCAGTGCCAAAATGTTTAACCACTATTGGGATCGGATATACCTAGGTTGGTAGTAGTCCTTGTGAAAAAGATCTTGGAAGAGTAGTTGATTGTAAAATGAAACCAATCGAATTTTATTTACTGTCCAAGGCCAAATATTTCTAAAATGAATAAATTTGTGAGAAGTGCCTTCACATAAGACAAATGCAATTATGACTACATTAGCAGAATAATGGACAAATCAAGGGAAGTAAGTATTTCACTCTAGTCTGATTTAGTAAGATCCTGCCTTCAGTGCTGAGTTCATTTTTGAGGATCAACACTAAGAAGAATTCAAAGCAACTCGAATGGGCTCAAAGATGGGCAATACAGAATTTAAAGACTAAAAACTAAGCCAGAAGAAGAGAAATACCAGAAGTATTTCATTTTGAGGCAGGACCACAGAGGAACCTATGGCAGTAATGTCTATACACATCATACAATGTCACATAGAAGAACAAGACCTGATCTCTTTTGTTTCAAAGCAGAAGACACATAATGATAGATTTAAGTTACATCTTAAGTTAAGTTATAGTTAAGTCTTTCTAAGATCTCAGTACTAGAGAACCAAGTGTCCATATGAATGCTGGAGTGCTAGTCCAGGCTTTAAGAAGAAGCTAGACATCCATCTGCCTAATTTGGATTCCTTCATTGAATGGGGTGGGGTGGGGGGTTGGATTTGATAGTCATCCTTTTATGACCCAGTTGTGGGTCATAATGGATGGATGCTCATGTGAATGGTCCATTGAATGAAGTATGGGTATGTAGCTGGTTTGGTTGTGAAGTGAATCACAGAGTTGGAAAAGAAATATTCTGTCCAGGACAGGAATCCTCAAGTCCTCCTATAGCTCTTTGAAAACTTCCAGTGAGGAGCACCCACAATTTCAAGAGAAATGGTGTTCCACAATAGCTCTCACAGTCAGGAGAATACTCCTTTGGCCAGGTTTGTCTTACAAGCTGAGCCCAAGGGCAGGGTCAAATGGAT
This sequence comes from Mimophis mahfalensis, assembly GCA_032468015.1. Classification (NCBI taxonomy): domain Eukaryota; kingdom Metazoa; phylum Chordata; class Lepidosauria; order Squamata; genus Mimophis; species Mimophis mahfalensis. Next base: position 186,909 of record JANHFR010000601.1, on the reverse strand, counting down.
CATCAGTTTGGAGTCACTTCACTCCCATGAGGGACCGAAGTCCAGCCCTCCGTGAATTCCATTGACTCTTATTTGTCTTGATTGTTAGTAGATCAAATTGTGTATAGGTTGCATGAAATAAACTTGAAGTGCTTTGAACTAGACTTCTGTACCCGGTTACTTGTGCTTGACACATTCATAGCATAAACAAGTTACTTTGTAAAAAGAAGAAAAAGAAAAGGAAGAAAGAAAAGCAATAAGTTTTCTTTGGCATGATTTATTTTTTGAACACAATGAGGCTAGTAATCATTTTTCTCTTTTTAAGGTTCTTACAAATACCTTTTCTTGGTGATACATTTTTAGCAATTGGTACTGATGTCAGTCTAACTGGACTGTGGTTTCCACGGTCTACTTCATCCCCCCTTTAAAGGCTGGAACATTGTCAGTTCTTCTTCTGTATTTTGGCTTTTCTCCTGTACTCCAGGAATTCTCCGGTTCGTGGTTATGAGATTACAGCTGCCAGTTCCTTTAGCACCCTGGGAAGTAACCAGATGATGCCATCATTGCTGGCTGAGAACCTGAATGATTTACAGTAAATGTTGGATAGACTAGATGACACAATGAGGAATATGGATCTGACAATTTATCAAATACTAAGGTAATTATGTTGAAAAATGGACTGGAAAATTGCAAGTTACATACAAATAGTGAAAAAGAAGAGCAAGTAGGATAATTTATAGGTAGGGTTTCGTTACCACCCATGAAAAATAATATTGCCATTTTTCATTTTTTAACGGTTTTATCATTGTGAAATGCATTTTGTATCATGTATGTGTTGAATTGCATATTTTCTCTGTAAGCCACTGAGAGTACTTTGATTCCAGGCACATAGAGATATATTAAATAAATGGTTAAATACAATCTATCATGACGTGTTATAATGTGCAAAGTGCTAGAAGGACAGCAAGTAAGTTACAATTCCTTGTGATGAGTGAATGTTGGTTGAAGGAAGCAAAAACAACTGTTTATAAAATCTGTTTCTGTCCACTTTGTTCTATGGAAGTGGGAGGTGAGTTACGTCAGGAGAAACATGAAAGTATGTTGAGCCTAGGGCAACTGATGTGGTGCAGAAACGTGCCTGGCAGAACAAGAAGTGATGGCTTCAACAATGGATGGCTGAACTGAGTACAAAAGTGAGTGGCCAGTGAACAAAGTATATCAAGATGGCCAGGTCAGGTAGAATAAAGAATGAGGAATGAACTGCAGAAGAACTACTTGGAGGAAGAGTGAATGGGTCAAGAAGAAAGGGAAGTTATGACTGGGTGAAGTTGATGAAATTCCCCTCCCCCCCAAAAAGCTAGAGATGAAAAATTTAAAGTTTAAAAAACAAAAGCATATGAAGTGCAGAAAGTGATAGAATGCCACTGTGGAAGCAAATATTCTTTGCAAAGCTAGAGAAGTGTCATGAATGAAATAGTTCTAAAATGCGTTTAGACATCTTTCCAGTTCTTTTTCTTGTCTTATTTGTTCCTTTAATTTCTTTCTCTATTGCCCACTCCTATTCTACATTCTTCATAACACCCTCAAAATACAATAGCATATTTAGTATACACAGATTGTGAGAAGTTTTATATCAAAATATGTTTTACTCTTGATACTGTTTCCATCTTCCATTAACAGAATCCACAATGGTCTAAGAATCAGCATCTCCACTAGATAATTGGCAGTTAACTTTAAACTACCGTATTTTTTGCATTATAAGATGCTCCAGACCATAAGATGCACCTTGCTTTTGGGGAGGAAAACAAGGAAAAAAAACCCTGCCTCTGCCTCCCAGCAATTTGCTCCCATGCAGCAAACAGCAAACAGCCTGGTCAGCTTACCACAGTCTGATTTAGTACGAGCAGCTGATTGGTGGCTGGATTGGCCTCCCGAAATACTGCCAATCAGCTGTTCCAGGCTGGGGATCGCTGCTGCTCATAGCTGCGGTCCCCGCCAATTCCTGCTGCTGCCTATTTCCGCCCATCGCTGCCTCTGTGTGCCCCATTTTTGGCCTCGACACACCCCATTTTTGACCCATTCCAGGCAGTGGGGATCACTGCCGCCGATCACCACTGCTGATCGCCACTGCTAAATGATGGTGCTGGCAATTGCTGACGATAGGTGGTGATGATAGATGGCAGCGATCCCCACCCGCTGGATCAGGCCGAAAAAGGGATGCACAGAGGCTGAAAAGGGGGTGCATGGAGGCCAAAAATGGGATGCACAGAGGCAGTAATAGGCAGCCGCAGCAATCGGCGGGGACAGAGTTAATTAAATTAGGTCTCCCAGCAGAACTGCACGTTCAGAAGAATAAACATCCTAGATGACATACCTACCTACACACACACACACACACACACACACACACACACACAATGTAGACACCTCGTGACACCCTAGAATCAACACATAGAACAAACTCCCCTATAAAAACATGTTGCTGTATCCCATTTCTCTTCAGCTGCCCCTAAAGGCAGTTATATTAAGTTTTATTAATTAACTAGCTGATGACCTGGCTTTGCCTGGGTAATTTTTTATGGGACTGCCATGTTCCTTCTTTTCACCTTCCTTCTTTCATCTGTTCCTCCCCTCTCTCCCTGCCTCCTTTCTTGCTCCTTTCATCCTCTTCCCTTCTGTGTTATCTCTCCCCTCTGTGTTCCTTCCCCCTCATGTTTCCTTCCTCCCTCACTTTTCTTGCCCTGTCTTCCTTCCTTACTTCCTCCTCCCT